>JAIOUR011576532.1:0-11888 GCA_020711275.1 Calotes versicolor
AAAAACCGCAATGTGCGGATGTGGTTTAAAAATGGCCATAACACATGTGCAATGTCTCCCACATTGGAGAAGAGCCCACCAATGGCCGCACCCAGCCTCCCGGGAGACTTGCCATCCACTGACAACTACACTAGCTGCCTCCGTGCCAGCTACTGCCATCGATGCTCCCACCAACCAATGGGCCCCACAGACTGGAAAAAACAAGGAATTTACTGAAAAATATTGACTGGAGGAAAAACCGCAAAAGACTGAAACCGCAATAAGTGAACCGCAAATTTGTGGGGGCTTACTGTATTTGATTTATATTCCGCATTATCTAGACCAAGGTCTACTCTAGGCGGATAATGAATTCTATGTGGGTCTACCGATGGAAAGTCTCAGGAAACTCCAACAGGTTCAAAATTTACCAGCCAGATTGCTGATGGGGGCTATTTACAGGGAGCAAATAATACCCCTGTTAAAACAACAACACGATCAGCCTCTGGGCCAATCAGCCTCTGGGCACAATTCAAAATGATGGTTTTAACCTATAAAGCCCTAAATGGCCTGGGCCCAAACTACCTCAAAGACCATATTTCTCTCTGTCCCACCAGCCTCTCAGGTACGCATGGTGAGAACACAAGAAAGGGAATTCTCTGTTGCTGCTCCCAAACTTTGCAACTCCCTCGCACAGGGGGCCAGACATGCCATATCTCTGATGTCTTTCCACAAGCAGGCAAAGATCTTTATCTTCAGACAAGCTTTTCCTAGGTAATAGACATAGTATGTGATTTTAATGAGGCTGGTTGCATCATTGCTTTGACTGAAGTTTTTAAGAACGACTTGTACTCATTATTCTTTTACTGTTTCTGTTCTTATCACTAGCATTGTATTTTAATGATGTTATGTTACCTCTCCTAATTCAATGTTATTTTTTTTAATATTGGACTAATTATTTCTTGTGGACTGTGATGTACGTGCTACCATCAAATTTGCATACTGTCCTCCAATACTGTAAGCCTCCTTGGGTTCTTTCCAAGGAGGAAGACAGGCTGAAAATATATCAAATAAATTAAATATATTTTATCTTTCTCCAAATAACTCATTTTCCTATAAACGTTTATTCTGTGTCACGATAGACTCAATTCTTCTGAATTATTTACTCCTGTACAATTCTCCATATACTCAAACTATTTTCTTTTACGCTTTCATCCTAACCCCATTCAGTATCAAAGCACACATAGCACCAAAGTGTTCTGAATAATTTGTAGCATATTACAACAATCGCAGTCTTGCCACTGCAGTGGCCACATGGCCTCTTATCAAGGAACATATAATCAGGACTGTCAACAGCAGATGATAGACTCTACACCCAGTGATGAAAACAACAATGGCAAGTCTGCACTCGCTCTGACTCACCGCATCAAACATAGCCTGGCAAGCCTGTTAGAAACCTGTTTTTGCTGTCTGTATAGCTTGCAGAAGCAGGTGAGCCAAGCACCTGACAGGCCACTACATGTGTTTGGCAAGCAGAGCTCAGTTTGATGTGTCAAAATGTGCTGCACAACCTGCGCAGGCATGCTCTAAGGAGAATCAAATCCTGAAACCTTTACAGATGATTGAAAATAATTAGACTTGCTTATTTTACATAATTTGTTCTGTATCTTGTAGCCACAAGGAAAACTAGGCATGACACTAAAGATCCACAATTTGGCAGAAATTGTACACCTCTTTCTTACACACAGTTATGCAGTAGGGGTTTGCCTTGTTTATTACTATAAGGACAAGAATTCAGTTCCCGAAGCATTCAAGATATTTCACTGAGCAGCCAATACACCCAGGAATAAGCACAGAACCAGAGCATTTGTAAGAACACGAATCTTCTGCTTCCGTAAAGGCAGAAGAGGCAGGCTTCAGAGATCATAAAAATAATATTGCAAGTATTTTGGGGAAGGGAAAGCACATCTTACCATTTCCAACAGAGTGCTTGTTTTTTGCCCAGGGTGAAGCAGAAGAAGCAGACTCTACTTCCAAGATGCTGCTGCTGTGCGATTTGGGAATGTGACGCCAAGCAGGAACAAAACATCCAGATCGTTTCATATGAGAATCCCTTTAACCAGGAGATAAAAGAAGATATTCTCATGCAAAATATTTTAATTTTGAAGAACTAATAGCAGTAGTGGAATTCCTACAATCTTCCATGAGCCCTTTAAATTTTTATATAATGGGATCCAGTCCTCTGTACTAGTGCTAGCTCATGGTCTTGTATGGCTTATTACACTAAATGCACGCAACAAATTTCTTTGAAGCAACATATATTATTAGGTGGAAATGACACCAGTAGTATTTCCTATCCTATGATGTGCTCTTTACAGTATTTGCAGAAAACTGCTTTTCTATTTTATCCAGTTTCTCCATAGACTATGGTTCTTATGGGCATGAAGTCATGTCTGACTTACAGAGACCCTATAAATTAATCATCTCTAAAAGCTCTTTTCATTAACAGTCCTGTTCAAATCCCTTAAACTAAAGGCTCTGGTTTCCTTTATTGAGTATTATGCAGACCAGTGGTCCCCAACCTTTTTTCTCTGCGGCCTGGTTGTCCACTTTTCCAGGATGCAGATGGACAGGGAGACCCTTTTTAAAAGAGTGTGCAGCCTGGGGGAGCATTTTTATGGTGCAAGTGGGCCCTGAGGTAGTGTTTTATATGGTGCATGTGGCCAACGACAGCATTTTTTAAAGCACGCATAGCCTGGGGAACTTTTTTTACTGGTGTCCCTATAGAAAACTGTGGGCTCTGAGGCCCGATTCCTGCCTATCTGTAGCCCGGCAGTGAGCCCCGGCCCAGTGGTTGGGGACCTCTGATGTAGACCATCTTGACTGCTGTCAGTTATGCTGTTAAAATTTGTGTTTACTAAGAGAAATTAAACATGTCAACTCATGTTTACAGTACTACAGAAAATAGCTAATGTATATTTGTATGAAACTTACCGGGATGTGCTAGAGCTCTCAGACAAAGGCATATCCATGCTGACAGGACTGTTGCTGTTGCGTTCACTGCTTTCATAGCCAGATTCCATCCTCTGAATCAGACGAGGATGTTGATCAATCTTATGGAGTGCACCCCGTCCTAGAGACCAATGCTTATACCTGTTCGACTGGCTGGGCCTTGTTGGCAAGACTGGCTCTTTTAGGTCATCTTCTGTAAATTCTTTAGCTGGTAAGATTAAGGGGAGGGGAGATAGCTTACAGAAGAGTCATTTTTCCTATTATACCTCTGTATTTCAGTCTCCCAAAGATATAATTGCTTACTTGTAATAGATATTCTTCAGGTGGCTATCTTTGTACTCATAATGGTATCCTTAATACATTCATAGTGAAGGAATTCATCCTATGCCCACCCCAGAAAGATAAGCAGTCTACATTTAATGAAGTGGTGTTTTCATGCAGTCCTTTCTAAACTTCACAAGAACAATAAAGAAGACACCACGGCTAGGCAAGGTTGTGCATTTGCAGAGAGCACCACTTGAAAAACATCCATTATTAGCCATTTATATTTCTTCCTTGCAATCTCTGCGATGCCACTAGGAAGAGGCTAGCAAGGTGGAGCAGGTACTATGGCTTCATATGAAGAGGTTCTTCAGACCCAATGTTCCAAAACTGGCATCTGCTCTAGAGCACATATCCATCATGTTTCATAAAAGTCAATGGAAGCAATGAGGTTTCTATTCTGCATACAGGAGGTAGGTAGTTATACTTTTTTTGGAATGAGCCTTGACAACCAAAGAGCTGACCACACAGCTCATAATAGAGATTTATGGCAATGATAATCCTTACAGACAGAGATTACACTGGGGTGAGACACATGTGCAATAAACCCCCAATCATCAGTGCAAGCATGTGTTATAGCTTTAAAGGTGTCACAAGCCTTCTAGATGTGGAAGGAATTCCAGTGGCTGCCTTTCAGCACCTGATTCTTCTGTTTCTTGGATGATTTGAGACAGGCCAGTTTTAATTGCCTCAATGCTGGAGGTTGTGAATACTTCCCTAAAGAAGACTACTTCACCTTCCATTCTTTACGAAGCAGCAGTATACCTTTTCTCAAAACAGCAGGGCCTTCTCAATGTTCAAAATAGTGCTATAGAATGCTCTCCCTAGAACAGGGGAGTCCAATTTTTTTTGCAAGGAGGGTCAGGTTTGGTGAGGTGAAAATGTGTGGGGGCCGACCATTCAGCATGACAATCTTTGAAGTATTAACATTAAAAGCAAATGAACTATTTTATGAAAAACTAAACCAATTACTTAACTGCACTAATGTGAGATCTTGACTGCATTATATAGGCCAGATCTAGCTCAAAAACATTGGTTTTGGTGCGCAACATGTCACGCAGGTGAAAGTCACTTAGTCTCCTCTTCACACAGTTTTCGTTAATGTCCATAATTAAGAATGTCTTCTCGCACAAGTATGTTTTCTTAGCAAATGTTCAAATCTCTTTGCCATCTTTTTGCCCTCTTTTATTCTGAGGGGAAAATAAACTCCATTTCTCATTGAGATGAGTGACAGACAGAGCTGTCAGGGAGAAGAGGCTGCGAGCCACTCAAAATTTGAAAACAGGGCATAATTGGCCCCCAGGCCGGACTTTGGACATGCCTGCCCTAGAAAGTATTGCCTGTATCTCAGTGTAAAAGAAGGGGATTCTCAAAAGATGCCACTACTATTTCCAAACTTATGTGGGAGAATACAGCACATAATCTTCCTGTTACATCGGCTCTATGCACGATTCATCAAGAGAGGCCTTTCTCTCAGTCCTACGGGTGCATCCAATGGGTACACGAGAGAGGGCCTTCTCTGTTTCTCTTCCCGGACTCTGGAACTCTCCCTTACAGGAGGCCAGACTGGCCCCAATGTTGCTGTCCTTCTGCAAGCAGGCAAAGACATTTCTCTTCAGGCAAGTCTTCCCTCAGCAATGAGCTACCTGCATGTGATTTTTAAATGGATTGGTATGTATTACTTTGACTGGATTTTTAGTACTGCTTATGTCTTCTACTTTAGCAATTTCACATTTCTCAACAATGGCATTTTTAAAAAAAGGTTTTACTTGTTCTTCTTAGCTTTAATACTGCCTTTAAATGATGTAGGGTGTCTCTTGTTACTCGCGGTTGTTAGCTTTAAATATTGTATTTTAATGATGTTAACCACTGTTGTATACTAATTGTTTTCAACTTTAAATATTGTCATTCAAAGTTGTAAGCTGTCTTGGGTCCTTTTCAAGGAGAAAGGCGGGGGTAAAGATATTTTTAATAAAAAATGTATCAAACAAACAGAAATCATGCAATATATGGGTGATTTCCAAGGTTTTGAGACAGCCATCTGGCATGCACTGAACCCTGGTTGGGTTGTTTCATTATTGCATCTGTTTTCGTATTCTTACAATATATATATTCCCCTGTAAATCATTTGCTTTCTTGTAGCTTAGATTTTGATTATATAGCTGTTTTATGCTATGTTGTGTTATTTTTAATTTTTGTTAATTGCAACTGGATTGTTAGAACTCGCTTTCATTCTGCGCTGTAGGCCATCTTGTGTCTTCCAGGATCATGATGGCTTTACATCACATCCAGCACATGAACTGTATACCTCTGAGCTGCATCTACTGGAAAAGAACTTGAAAGGGGGCTGCTGCCCTTGTGTCCTGCTTTTGGGCTTCCCAGAGATATCCCACTAGCCACTGCAATAAAGACAATGCTGAAGTAGATAGTGTTCATCTGAAACAGCAGAACATTTGTTCCTTATATTCTATTCTGTTACCATTATTTTAAACAATATGAAACAGAATAAACAATTATGAAGCTTCTCTTGGTAGAGAAAAAACTATGGGGAAAACATTTAATCATGTAACCCCATAGCTCTTGTACTGAAATTATAGCTTGATCTGTTGCTTTCAGGGGTGTCATTGCTCTCTCTCTCTCTCTCTCTCTCTGAGAAAACTGCTACTTCTATTTTATTACAGAAAATACATGGACTTTGCAACTTAGCAAAGTACTCTATATTGTTTTCTGAAATAGTGAAAAGTTAAACATATTTTTAAAAATAGAGGGTGCCTTTGAAGCTGTATGGAAAATGCATTCAATTTTAAATTGCCATGTTTTATGGTTATAGCCATCCATTAGTATGAATATTTATTAGGAACTATCTAAATAATAAATGAAAAAGTTTGATTCGAAAACTAGTTGAACAGACTCTACTCTGTTGAGTTACAAATACCAAGGGAAAATCAATCTACATTGTCTCTTTCTCCTTCATATATTTAGACAGATGCCTGTTCTAATGTTACAAATCACTTTTCTGTGATTTCCAGTTCTTACATAGCCTTCAAGTACTTCCACCATCAGTTCACCTGATTTCTTCTTCATTAAGCAGTTTCATTTAACCATCTAAATCCAGTGACCCACTTGCATATGAAAACTTTAAACCAGTCAGATTAAAGTCATCCCCGGCATTCCTTGTACAGGTTTCTGATATTAAACATAGTTCCCTCCTCAAAGGAATTAATCAGGAACAGCAATTCATCAAAATACATACAATTAGCCTGTATTTTCATCTCTCATTTTGAGTTATGGGATTATTTATTTTATTTACATTCCACCTTTTACACAAGACAAGGATGCAGGGCAGCTTGGCTTGGCTTAAAGAATGACTTGTCTAGTCTTGAAGACTAGATGTCAGTCTAATAATTATGGGTCTCTTCTCTGTATGGCAAGCCCTGCTTAAGGACTAGCTGGTTCTGTACCAGTCAATCACACCATTCAAGACAGAAAAGGGGATATTTAGGTGCTTTCTATCCTAGCGCTGTGTATTAAGTTGCAAGCTCTTAGGTGCTGCTCATTGAATTGTTCAGAGAAAAACACAGAATGGCTTAAAAGGAAATTCAGGATTCCCTCGCAATGTTCAAATGTACATTTGTCTCAGCAGAGGTAAAGGCTCGTATGCAATACACCATCATCTATATTCGTATGTTTGCTTACATAACAATTAACGGAAAAAGTATACATTTCACAGTTCATCCCAACCCACACGTCTCCCACATGGTTACCTGCATCTTCAGAGAACGGGCTGAGCTGTGTGTAGCCGCACTGTTTCCTGTTTCCTTTATTGAAGATGCTATCTATGTTCAGCGACTCCCTCTTGGGTCTCCAAGCCGGGCGGGACTTGCTAGAAGAACTTGATTTGGATTCACTACTGGTACTCTCCATTTCCCAGTCTCGACCCTGAGCAGGCGCTGCTCTGGGCAGCGGCTGTATTTCAGTCTGATCTTTTCCTCTTCGTGGGGAACTCTGATTTGTCTGTGACGGTCTGTTGTGGATCATATTGCTAACTGTTTCTTTAAATTCCCTTAGCCTGCTGGTGCTACTTGTTGTCTTGGGGGCAGTTCTGGGGGCTTGCTTCTCCTTCAGTGTTTCCCCTGCAGTTTTAAAACGGAAGAAGGAAGCATGAGCAACATAAATTGCATTCTTTCACATTAGCAGCATTTTGCACATTATCTTTTCGAACTAATACAGCCAGAAAGGAGACCTCGTCCCCTGTCCCAAATCAGAGAGACTCACAGATTTAGAAATCAAACTGTCCTTGCCTTCACTGTGATATCCTGATGGCTGTGAGTCATCCCCCTTTCTACGAGATTTGCTTGAACTCCTCTTGCGGTCTGTCAGGGAGCCCTTTTTGGAAATATGCCTCTGATTACATTCACTGTCAGTCAGGTGTCCTGAAAGAAATTAATACATATCAGATGGGAATACCATTTCAATTGGCTGTTCAGCTTTCTAGGAATAAAACAACCTGCCCACTTCTTCAGATACAGTATATACAAGTTAGAAATCAGATGTTGGAGTTCAAGTGAATCAACTCACTTTGAATAATTTGTGTCTAGAATAAAATATTAAAAACAGAAATCAGCCAATGTTCATGAGACCGTGGCTAATTAAGCAGTTAATCCACATGAACTGGAAACAATGCACTGCATCTTGGCTCAAAATGCTCCAGGGCCAGTAGCTTTTAATGTGAACTTTCTGCACCAGATGAAATGTGCACACATCTATCAAAATGTGGCTATTTTCTGTTTACTCTTTTAATAATGTACTATTGCACCCCTTCTTGATAACCTGCCAGAGCTAGAAACAATCTTATTGGTATTTCTAAGGGAAGGCTTCATCTACTAAGACTAGTGCCTCAAATTTTATTTGGCACATTATGTAAAATTCTAATCTAGGGATGGGTCGAAGACTGAAATGCTTAAATGTACATTTAACCATATGAATAACAGGCAATGAGTAATCTTTCGGCAAGACAAATCCTCTTTGAGCTCTTGCAGCAGAAAACTTTGAAACAAATTCTTAGTCTTTACAATAACAAAACAGGAGCATAAACCGTGCTACTCAAGATACACTAAAAGTACTGCCCAATCTTGAACTGCTTGTTCATCCAGAGTTATCTGCAGAGCCAAAGGATTTGACCAAGAGGTGAGAGATAGCTTCCACACTGAATGAGATGGGACTGTGTTTGCTTTTGAGCAAGAGATCTACACTACTGTGATGTTCACCATGTGTAGAATTGCCTTCAGCCCATGGCTTGATCCCAAGTCATCCAATGTCCAATTTCAAAACCCCTCTGTAAATAAAGGCTTTGTTTGTGGTCTCTCCATTACCAGAAGCTTAGATTGGATAAAGGAAAGAGAGAGGAAGGGACAGAAAACAGTAAGAACAGCTACGGTTGGTTGTTGTCTCATCCAATAATGGATTATGCTGCATGGACCTCTAGAATGTGACCGTTTACAGATTAAAGTGAGATACTTGCAAGTAGAATGAGAAATGTAGGGTCCCCCATCTAGGCTGAAAAAATGAACTGCATAGATATAGGACGGGAGACACCTGGCTGGAGAGTAGTACCTGCGAAAGGGATCTGGGAGTCTGGGTGGACCACAAATTGAACATGAATCAGTAGTGTGATGCAGCAGCCAAGAAAGCCAATATGATTCTTGGTTGCATCAATAGAAGCATAGTGTCTAGAGTAAAGGAGGTAATAGTGCTACTCTGGTCAGACGCCACCTGGAATACCGTGTTCAGTTCTACGCTCCTTAATTTAAAAAGGATGTTGACAATCTTGAACGGGTCCGGAGGAGGACGACCAGGATGGTTAAAGGTATAGAGTAATGTCTTACAAAGAGCGGATTAGGGAGCTGGGAATGTTTAGCCTTACAAAAAGATCGAGAGGGGATATGATAGGCATGTTTAAATATTTGAAAGAGTATCATAATCAAGGAGGGGACAGGTTTGTTTTCCATGGCTTCAAAAACTAGGACTCAGAGCAATGGTTTCAAAATACAGGAAAAGAGATTCTATTTGAACAGTAGGAAGAACTTCGTGGTGGTTACCGGTAGTTCTTCCACAAACTGTTCAGCAGTGGAATAAACTGCCACGGATGGTGGTGGAGTCTCCCTCTTTGGAGGTTTTTAAGCTGAGGCTGGATGGCCATCTATCAGGAGTACACTGAGGGAGTTCCTGCATGGCAGGGTTTTGGACTGGATGGCCCTTGAGCTGTCTTCCAACATTGATTCTATGACTTGACAGAGGGGGAAAAGGCAATGCCTCCCATTGGGTTGGTGATTCTTGGAGTTATAGATAAAAAGCAACTTTTTCACACACTGCCCATGTGAAGAAAAGGATTACCTGTGTCTCTGCTGCTTTGTGAAGTTGCATCATTTTCCACATTGTAAATGACAGTGCCTTGAGAATCAGAAGAGAAGTGACTGACCACAGATTCGTGGTGGGAGTGTTTATGGGCATAGCTGTCTGTAGAGGAATCTGTCCTTGTATCACTTGTGATAGACGGTTCACGCCCTGTTAAAAGAAAATCCTGAGAGACTTAGAACTAGTAATGGGAAAAATACAAGATGTAAAACAGAAAATCAATAAAACAGCACTGACAAGAGTATTTCTCTATATTAGATTCCTGCATAAAAACATCATTTTCCCTATCAGTCAAATCCCTTGACTCTAAACCAAAACAACCAAAATCCTGTTGAAAAAATATCCTGCATGTAAGAGCAACTGTATCAAGTGTGATGCTTATATTCTGCCCCATCTAAATCACTATCTGGTTAGTTTACAAGTTAATTACGCAGGGTACACACGGCTCCCCCAGTGACCTGGATATTCATTTTATCAACCAAAGAAGGATGGAAGGCTGAGTGAACCCTGAGCCAGCTACCTTCAATTGAACCCTGTTTTGTGAACAGACTGTAGCTGCAGCACGGCAGTTTAACCACTGCACCATGATATATACAGGTAGTGTTTGCATTTTGTTAGCCATCTGTAACATGGCCAACATGTGACCACATGTGCAACCAACTACACAATCCAGGCTTTTCAGAGCATGTAATATATATCTGGAAAAATTGCATACACAGCTCATGCAATTCCAATTTATGCTGTGTAGTACTAACATGATTCTGTCCAAGGAAAACTGTATTCATCTTGAAAGATAACTTTACAAAACCAGCCTAATCATTTTTTAAATGCAGCCTAATTTATACCAATCAAATTAAAATCTTTTACAGGCATATATAAGACACTCTGACTTTGGCAAATATTCATGAATGCAAAATTCGTACCAATGAATACACTATAGTCTCATTGAAATAATGGGACATGTTAAATCACAAATAACATTAAGTATGTGGATTTCAGTGAGTCTGCTCCAGCTGGGGAAGAACCAGCATGGTGTAATGAACAGAATAACAGACTACAGCTAAGGAGATATGGGTTCAAATCTCCTTTCAAGCATAGATGATGGAACTGCTAAAACCAGTGCTTAAGAATCTCACAAACCTTGAAAATCCTATTAGGATCATCACAAGATGGGTGCAACTTGACTGCTCGTTGAAACAACAAACTCTAATAGGGACGGAAATTGGATGTAGACAAAAGGAGTGGAACATCCCTTTTTCAGAATAGGAATGAACGGGAAGTATTTTTCCCCAGGACATGCATGCAAATGAGAGAGACCTCATTGCAGAAACTCCTACCAAACGCAACATCAGCAGACAAAACACACACACCACATTAAAATGCTTTGTAACTTGTAAATTCACAGTGTTGAAAGAGAGTGATTAAGGAAGCTCGTCGACTCATTTATTTTGCTGTTAGTCGTAGTGCTACTGGACAGAGAAAGAGTGTTGCAGAATACTGAAACTCTGTCTTCTGACCACTAGGCTTTAATTGCCACTCCTCTGGTTTCTGATGTTGTTCATTGCTGGTACTTACAATCTATGCATGACACACCTTGAGTACTGACAAAAATATAGGAAAAACTCAGAAATGGAAGAGTTCAAAAGTATTACCTGAGTCTTCACTATCATAGTATGTCCTGCTATATTGCTGCAGATCTACCTGTGTGGGCAGGTCTTGTGTTGATACTGGAGTTCCTCTCGGATCTGCATAAAGCAGTAGCAATGGCTGATAATGCCCTTTAATGCACTTGGTCACAACATCTTTCCACTTAGGGCCTATCTGAAATTTTTACAAAAAGTTGAAAACACATCTTAGAAGCTGCTACCTGGTTTAAGTTCAAGTGATTTACTTATTTTACACTTTGCTGTTCGTTCTAGGCTTAGACTGAACTTACATTACATTGTAGCACTTATAATAATGGTCCCTGGTGTTTTCGGAAAAACTATTTAATGCTCAATATAAAAATTAAACAGATGGGAAAATATGAAGAAGCTACTTGGATGGGTAGTGAGCAGATAGTCTCACTTGGATGAATGAGAATTTTCACCGAAATGGGGAAATAATTAGCATCTGAAAGCTTTTTCTTCATTGTATGCCTTGTATTCAACTAAACATTCAATGCT
>JAIOUR011577641.1:0-17794 GCA_020711275.1 Calotes versicolor
TATTTATTTATTTATTTATTTATTTATTTATTTATTTATTTATTTATTTATTTATTTATTTATTTATTTATTTATTTATTTATTTATTTATTTATTTATTTATTTAACATATTTTTACCTGCCTTTCTCCTTGGAAAGGACCCAAGGTGGCTTACAATATTAGAGGACAGTATACAAAATTGTTGGCGGTTGGTACATCACAGTTCATTACAGAAGGCTGCTCTACCTAAATAGGAAGTAGACCAGGCCTCCCAGTTAGAGAACAGTTCTATGTGATACTTAGTAGACTTGGCCTCTGGGCAAGACTAATACATATTAAACACATTTTAATTTGACAGTTGTGAGTTTTAATTTTAATTTGTTTTAATTTGTGTAGTTTCAACAGTGCTGCTGATCCCCTGTTCTGGAGGAGAGAGATTCTGGCAAGGTGCTCAGTGCTATAATTATTTCTTGTATTCTTTTCATGTTATGAATTACAAATTTGATTTGGTGGCACAGTTTGTGCTGCTTGCCGCAGTGCCAAAATCACTAGTTACAACTATGCCCAAATCCCCAAAGAATTTCATTGTGTACGTTTGAATATGCGGATTAATAGAGGAAAGGAATGATATGCTGGAACCAGTCCTTACAAAGCTGATCAGTTGCTCCTGCGTAATTCCACAAAGCCATGCTGAACCACATTCAACATTTCCTTCAAAGGAAAATAATGAATTACTTTAAGATGATGTAAATCTTAGCAGTCCTTTTCAAATTCAATTATGGTCTGAAATAATGACAGCCATTAAACAACCCATAGCTTTTGCACTGCACAGTCAAAGAAGTGTGACTGATTGTTTTGTCTCTGCCAATAATAAGTCATATTTATTTATTTATTCATTTAACTTATTTTAACCTGCCTTTCTCCTTGGAAGGGACCCAAGGAGGCTTACAGCACTGGAGGAACGTATACAAAATTAATGGCAGGGAGCACATCACAGTTCCTAAGAAACAATTAATACAATATTCAACAATAATGACAATGAAGGAGGAGAGGTATCATAGCATCATTAAAATTACAATATTAGTTATAAGAACAGACAGAGAGACATCATCATCATCATCATCATCATCACCACCACCACCACCACCACCACCACCATCATCATCATCATCATCATCATCATGGGTACAAATAGTTTTACAACCCCAGTCAAAGCAGTGATGCAACTAATGAAAATCACATACTAGGTCTGTTACTCAAGGAAAGCTCACCTGAAGAGAAAGGTCTTTGCCTGCTTGTGGAAGGACACTGGAGATGGGACATGTCTAGTCCCCTGTGGGAGGGAGTTCTATATTTGGGGGCAGCAACAGAGTATGCCCTTTCTTATCTTCTCACCAGACATGCCTGAGAAGGTGGTGAGATTGAGAGAAAGGCCTCTCCTAAGGACCTTAATGTCTGAGCCAGCTCATATTGGAAAATACAGTTTCTGATGTAGTTTGGGCTCAGGTCACTTAGGGCTTTATTAGGTTAAAACCATCATGTTAAATTGAGTCTGGTAACCAATTTGGCAGCCAGTGGAGTTGCTTTAACAGAGATATATGTGCTCCCTGTAACCAACCCCATCAGCAAACTGGCTATTGAATTTTGAATACAGTGGTCCCTCGACTTACAAATCACTCAACTTATGAATTTTTTGACATTCAAAGGGGGAAAGCGACCACATGCTCACAAATTTTTTGACATCTGAACAAGTGATGGTGAGGCAGCATTTTTGGAGTGGAAGGGGAGGGGAATGGGCGAGGGCAGCAGGTCGGTTCAGGTTGGGCTTGGCAGCAGAAGGGGAATAGGCGAGGGAAGTGGGTTGGGTTGGGTCAGGCAGAAGGGGAGGTGAAGGGAGGGGGAGTGGAGTGGAGGACGCTTGGTGGTTGCATGTCTGGGTACTGTACAGTATTTTTCCTAGGCTCCGGAACAAATTAATCTGTTCTGAATGCATTCCTATGAGAAACCACATTTCTCAAAAATTTCTTTAAATAAAATTTTAAACTTAAGAATGTGCATTTGGAATGGATTAAATTCATAAATTGAGGTACCACTGTATTTGAAAATGTTTCAGAGAGAAAGAAGATAGTATTAATAAGTACTATATAACTAAAAGCCTTTCCAAACAGTATAGATTTTCTCTCCTCTGTCATGGCTGGTAAATAAATGGTAAGGATTTCTGGCTCAAATGAAGATTTATTTACTAGAAAATTTATGACTGTTTCCTTTAAGCAGGAGGGGATAACCCATTCCTGAAGGAATAATTTACCTTCCTTAACCAAGTCATCAATCCCACTTGGGCATATTTAATCAGCCAGAAAGGCCAAGGGTCAAGTAAGCAGGTTCTTTACCACTTCAAACACCCTTTCCATATCTTAAAGATGCATATGCTGAAAGGAATCCAACATAACAAGACATGCAGTTGCCAGAGTTATACCAATGTGGTCCATTCCTCTACTGGAGTGTGTATCAAAGCAAATCCGGCCAATCTTGTCCACAACACACATAGCAAACTGCTCACAGCAGGCAGCTAAACGGTCTGCCCCCTCCCAAACCCCCAGGCTCCAGGACCTGGGTTTAGTAGGTCTTGTATGAGTCATGTGATATTCCCCACAAATTAATAGCACAATAAAGGTAAAGGTAAAGTCCCCCACCCCCCCCCCCGCACATGCATGCAAGTCGTATCCGACTCTAGGGGCCAGTGCACATCTCCGTTAGAAAGCAGGAGAGCCAGTGTTGTGCAAGTCTGTGTACATGTGGCAGGCATGGCACACAGAACACTGTTAGCTTCCCACTTTTTCTGACGGTACCTATTTATCTACTTGCATTTGCATGCTTTCAAACTGCCAGGTTGGCAGGAGCTAGGACTAGCAGCGGGAGCTCACTCTGCTGCGCAGCACCCGGGATTTGAACCATCAATCTTGCTGACTTTGCAGCCAGCAGGCAGCACCTTAACCCACTGAGCCACCGCATCCCTACAATAGCACAATACAGTATAGGTAATTCTTAGATAGACTGATGGATAGAAGAAGACCCGTCTGTTAGAAATGAGATGACCATAGTCAGGATTGCCTATTTACCTGTTTTTGTCATTTAAATGCAAAAGCTGGGAGCATCGACACAGAAATGGAGGGATAAACCCCCTAAAATTGAAAGTGTTTCTGTCTTTTAAAAAGCGGATTAGAAGATAGACTAGAAATGTTATGTGGTTTTATTTACCGGCACTCAAACACACAAGCTACTCCAAATACCTACTGACACTGTTATGCAGGCAAGATGACAGTATAATTTGGCCAATCACAAAATACTGGAGGTTGATGTAAATGACACTTGGAATTGCCCTTAGATCATTCAAGTGATAAAGCAGGAGCTAGAGAGGCCCTAAGGGACATTTGACTTTTCCTTCTGAGTCAATTTGCAGTGTGGTATTAGCCAGCAGAGGGAGTTTAACACAACTGAGCACTTCCTGAAAGGAAAGAATGAAAAATCTGAATAGAGTACCTTGGTTTTCTGGGCTGACTAAAGATCAAAGTGTCCTTTGAAATACTTAATATTTGTGAATTAATTTAGAGGGCATCACTGTACAAAGGTAAAGAAAGAAAAGGATGATAGTAGAAAAAGATGACAAAAAGTCATTACACAGAAAAGAGATGACTGTCTCTCAGAAAGAAGTTCTGATGAAACACTGCATTACTGAAATGTTAATGGAACAACACTGTGATGTGGTAATGAACAAGGGATCATGATCAAGGGAACTAGAGAAAGAATACAAGAACATGGATTTAGGACAAGAAAGACAGTGAGCTGCTTGCTGCTTGGTCTGACAGTGTGTGTATGTATAAAGCAGAACAGGAAGTAAAACCAAAATGAGTGCCTCATGAGAAAGCTGGCTAAGACTGTATATCCTCACTCTCTGTACTCATGATATTATAGTACTCAGACTTCCACAGCAGAGACCTACAGTTCATGATAGTACAATTCCCAACAGAGATCGCTTCAGCGCATTACCTCTTTTCCCCCCTTGAGTTCATGACTGACTGTGGGCACTCCAGGACTGAATACATATGGGGCTTACAAAAGGGACAGGAAGTGCGCCCACCATTTTGACAAAACTAAGAGCTGTCCTTGAGGAAGGCTGAGTGTGGAATAAAATATGCTTCTGAACTATGGTGCTGGAGAAGACTCTTGAAAGTCCCCTGGACTGCAAGGAGATCAAATCAGCCTTCCAGAGGAACTCAATCCTGACTGTTCCTTGCAAGGTCAGATACTAAAGCTGAAGATGAAATATTTTGGTCACCAGATGAGAAAGGAGGACTCACTAGAAAAGACCTTGATGCTAGGAAAGATTGAAGGCAAAAGGAGAAGGGGACAAATGAGAAAAGGAGGTTAACTACCTGTAACTCTGGTTCTTCGGGTGGTTGTTCCACTATTTATGTTTAGTCCTTTGGAGGTTTATGCTTCCTCCATTTGAACCCCTGGCTACCACATTGGATTGGCTGCTGTCTCTCAAAACAATTTTCCTGGTAGCTATTATCTCCACCAGGAGAGCATGTGAAATTGCACCACTGAGAGTGGACACCCACCATACCTCCTCCAATTTCACCCTCACCAAGTTACTGTTTCCAGATGGTTTGTTTATTCCTAAGGTTGTTCTTGTTGTTTTGTATTTAATTTTTAATGTTATTTAGTTTACCATTTTATTGTAATATACAGATTATGCTTGTTCCTGACTTTCACCTTAGCCAACCTATAGTCCTGTCGACTTTGTTTCCTTCTCCTGTTGATGGCATCAAGAGGTTCCTGCACTCTGTCTACATCAGGAGAACATTGGCCTTTTATGTCTCCAAGACTTGCTCCTTTTGAAAGATGCAGAGATTGTTTGTTGCAGTCCATGGACCTACTAGGGATGCTGCCGTTTCTTCGCAAACAATCTCCAGATGGGTGTTTAATGCAATCAAGCTTGCTTATGACTTGGCACATGCGTCCTTGCTTGCTCAATTGTCAGCTCACTCCACTAGAGCGATAGCTATTTCTACAGCATTTATAAGAGGTGTCCCTCTTCAGGACATATGTAAAGTGGCAACTTGGTCCATGACCTCTACATTTGCAATGCATTACTGGCTGGATGTCTGTGCCAGATGTGATGCTGCATTTGGTCAAGCAGTTCTTACTTCAGTCATGCAGCGATGACTTACCACCTGGTACGTCAGCTTGCTAATCACCCATATGCATGATTTCACAGAAGCACCATGAAGAAGAAAAGGAGGCTGCCTAATTGTAACTCTTGTTCATCAAGTGGTTGTTCTGTGAATTCACACTGCCCACCTAGCCATCCCCTCTATTTTTCACTAGACTTTTCTTTAGTTGGTGGATAGATGGGAACTAAGACTGAGGCAGATAGAGCATGCCTATTAGGCACAGGGGGTGAGCCAATTGAAGGTTTTCAGCTATAGAATATTCCAGAGGTTGCTGCACAGGCCTACAACAACCCATGTGCATGATTTCACGGAAGCAGCACGAAGAGATGGCTAGATAGTGTAATCAAGGTGAGAAATAAATTTAGGTGAGAATTTATGTGAGTAATAAAAGTTCAATGAGGAAAGAACAGGCATGAGCTTAGGCAAACTCCTGGAAGCAGTGGAGGACAGGAGAGCCTGGTGTGTTGTAGTCCATGAGGTCATGAAGAGTTGGTGTCAACTGCATGACTGAACAAGAGCAATCCTTAGCTGAATAGCTCAGGTGGCATTTTCTACTGAGCTTCTGAGCCCTTTAGTGTCCAAGAGTCCCCTGAGTATTGGCCACATCTAGCTGAGGAGCATCATTTGACCTCCCCCTTGGTGCACGTCTCTCTCTGGCACCACCTCTATCCTTGTGATTCCACCTCCTTTATGTCCTCTGACTACAGTTTATGATTCTGTCCTTCATAAACTCTATACTCCTTGGGTGCAGCGTGCTGCCTTGCCTGAATCTTACCTGCTTGGCTTATAAACCCTTGGTTACTAGTTCCATTCTCCCTCTTAACTGGCAGCTTGACTTCTTTCTTGCTAGCTTACTCTCTGCCACATTAATTAATTGCTCCCCCATCTGTTGGCCAGAGGGAGAGAAAAGGAACAAACTTGGCTGTTCAGAATGACAGATACCAGAGGAGATAGTGGTGTGGGAAATAACATCTGTTAACTTAAGCCCAGACTACTCTTTCAGGAGACTGAAGTTGCTTCACAGCAAGCTAGCTTTTTCACATGACACAATATGTCCACAAAGATTATGACAATGCAGATGGAGGCTCTGATGATCATGATAATTAACTCTGGAGTTAGAATCCTAGGAAAGTGTTTGAAATTAGGTAAGAAATAAAAGTTCAATGAGGGGAGCAAAAAAGCTTTAGCATTGTTTAAATGTAATGATTTTCCTCTTTGTCATCATAATTACCATATTTCACTGCATAATAGTCACAGATTTTATGCCACCCCCACTGCCCCCAAAGTGAGGTGCGACCATTATGTAAAGCTTTTCAAAATTATGTGTTGAAAGATTTGGACTGAATTTTAGACTGAAAAAGCGGGTGCAACTATTATGTGATGGCAACTATTATGCAGTGAAATATGGTACTTGCTCAACCAGCAGTGAGATGAGCATTTTCTCAGCATACGAGCCCTTTGTTCTCAATATGCATCTCTTTGTTCTAAAAGTAAATTATGCAGCTACTCTTGTTTTCCAAGCATGCCCACTGTTTTCTGTAAGCCTGTATTGATTATCTGTCTAGTGATGGAATTGCTGAAATTCGCTGCCGCTGTTAAGTGCCCACAACAGAAGATGGTAGAAGTTAACTCACCTCTCTCTCTTACATAGAAAGTCCTGGGGTGCTTGAAGGTTGTGTGAAGAGGGGATTGGGGTGGGGTGGGGACAATCTTAGAGAGTTATACTTTGCCTTAATTGTTTTGTTAGGCACCAGGAAAAGAAAACATTGGGGCCTTAAAGTGGAGTGGAATTGGTTCCCCCTGATTTGAAAGACCTGAGTTTGTGCTGCGTGCTCCACAAAGCATAAAGTGGATCCTCACAAGGATAACAGCTCCAATATAAGCCACACATCTAGTATGTGGCTTTGTGTAGTCAAACTAGCCCCAATCCAATTGTTTATACATAGATAACTGAAGAGGAAATGATGTTAATAAATGACTTGAATAAACTCAACATTTCATGCCCAAGCATTGGAGAGGAGGGTCAGTATTGTAGACCTACTCACTCCTCACAAAGGTTATTATTACCTTGCTTAGAGCTGTCTCAAAGGGGCTGGTTCCGAGACCCAGCTGTTTTGTTTCACAATCCACCCATCCCTTACAGATAAAACCACCCATCTTTACTCAGGAACAGCACTTTAATGAAGAACATGCCAAAAAGAAATAGGAAGCAGATTATGTCACATCAGTAACAGATTAATCTCAGTTTTGGTCCGTTTCTGCTTGCACTTTTATCTAAATATTTAAAGACTTTTTATCCTTTTTTCTCCATAAAAGGACCCAAGATGGGTGTCTTGCCATTAGCATTCTAAGCATCATTGTGGAGTATTTTCCTCATCATGTGTTTCAAACTAGAATTTAACTAATACTACATGAAACTGGTTTGTCTCAAGTTTGGAGACAGTTTGGAGCGAGTTTGGAGACAGTTTGAAAGCTACATTTTGGGCAAGCCAGACAAGTTTACTCATTACAGTACTTTGACAGAATTGACATTTTACAACCCCACATGCTGCATCTACCGGTAGCTTGCTTGGCAAGGAGGGACCTTTCTAGGCTGGGAGTAATTGTCAAACAGACCAGCATTAACCAACAGTTTTCTCCTGTTTCTGTGTTGAAAGAGTGTCACGCCTCTCTACTGAGTGCTTTTTTCCTCAGACTCTGTTAATGTCTAGTGATGCTGGTTAGTAGAAAAAGTACAGTATATTGAAAATGGCATATACCTTGATACCGAGATGAACATGAATATGATTGCCATGACTTCTTAATTGATAGTGATATTTAGCTCTTCCAGGAACACATGTTAGCTGTGACGGGCCACCTGGTTACCAAGAGATGCTATAAAGATCTACAGCACTCTGAGGGTATTGCTTGAATGTCATTCATTTGACCTTGACATACCCGCTTGGTATCTCTATAGCCAGGCAGTATACAAGCCAAGTAAGAGCTGTTGCACTGAAATAAATTCTATCCTCCTTCAACTGCTTTTACATACTCTCCTGGCACACATCCATCTTACCACTTTCAATCAAAATCCAGACACTCACCATGCATAATGATACATTTCTATAAATATACACAAGGGGGAATCACTGCAAGTGGTTTTTAAGTTGTGTGGCTAGATTCTCCTCTGAAGCCAGTGCTCCAGCATCACAACACTTCATTTCCTGAGGCAAAGTACAGGAAGCCACCACCTCCCTCATTATAAGTAAAGGGAATAGCACACCGATATTACTTCAGCAACTGTGGAAATGCTTCAGGATCCATTTCTGGGGGTTCCTGCATGGCAGGGGGTTGGACTGGTTGGCCCTTGAGGTCTCTTCCAACTCTGATTCTATGATACTGTGATTCCAGCATTTAAAAACATTAAAAATATTCTGAGGGCTCAAGGAGCATCTTTTTCAGTGTTACCTTTTTCAGAACTACAGCTCTCAGATTCCCCTGGTATGCTGCCTGATGGATGGCTGATGTTGCGTCCAAAAAGAAATGTGTTTTCCAAATTTTCCAAGGCATCTGGGTTATTTTGGTACTTGAAGCAGAAACCACACAACTCAGAGAACCTCTCCATCTCCTGAGTAGTACAGTCACAAAAATAACAAATTAAACATGCAACTATTTTCTGCTGTCTCAGCATCAGCTGCCTGAAGAAATCCCTTATTTCTGCCTAAAGGTGAAGACAACATACGGGGATGAACCATGAAAATGGTGACTAATTTTTATTCATGATTCATTACGCTTGAATAATCACAATTTTATATTAATCTTTTTGTGGATAAATTGGTGGCTCAATTCATCAATTTTTTTGTCTTTTTCTTTTTACTTACTAGAGACACCAACATTCCTGGAAGGTGTCCTCTGGGTCTTCTATATAATCCCTCTAAGACTTGTGAATTTTGGATTCTTGATGTGCCTGCTCAAGAAAGTGCTGTGGGGAGGCTTTTTCCAACTTTCTTGTACAATACCTCCACGTTTGGTGAAGATTGGGTTTCAAACATCTGAGTTATACACCCACAAAGTGGGTGCAATTTCCCCTTAAGCAACTGGCTTGGGGAAATTGCACATCAGTCCTGCTGCTAACGACAGCTCTCTCCACAAGCGAGCTGTATAAAAAAATGCCACATTACATTTTTTTGAAAGAAAAAAATGCAACTCAATACAGCCTGAAATATTTTCTAATAGTTCCGCTATGGTAATTATTTTTGGAGATGCATGGATTGTGAAGCTTTGCGTGTGAGATCCCTAACGAGTGGTTCGAACACTGCTTCTCACTATAGGGGTCCATTTTAGGAATATCAACTCACACACGGTACCTCTAACACATTACAATAAACACAGTGGTAGTATTTGCTAGTGCTTTCATTATACATTCGTATGCCACTCACTGACAGTGATTCAATCCAAAGGCTGAAAGCAAGGTACAGAATAAATGCTCTATAAATAACCTCACTGGCTTGCCAATTGTCAAGAAAAGGCATAGCGTTTCTGAATACAGAGATTGTACAAGACCAGACTTTTCTTACTGCATACTTGTGGTCTGGAAATGTGGTGTTTTAGGAGAGAAAACCATACTCGTTTAGAACAGTGGTCTTCAAACTCAGTCCTCCAAGTGTTGTTGGACTGCAACTCCCAGAAGCCTTTGAGGAGCCTCGTGGCGCAGTGGTTAAATGCTGCATTGCAGCTAGAACTGTGCTCATGACCTGGGGTTCAATTCCCAGGCTAGCCAGCTCAAAGTTGACTCAGCTTTCCATCCTTCCGAGGTCGGTAAAATGAGTACCCAGCTTGCTGGGGGGGGGGCAATGTGTAGTCTGCATTATTAAATTGTAAACTGCTCAGAGAGCGCTTTAAGTGCTTTAGAGTGGGATATAAGCAGAACACTTTGCTTTGCTTTTTGGCCAGTACAGTTAGTGGTGAAGACCTCTGGGAGTTGCAGTCCATGAACATCTGAGGGAGCAAGTTTAAGGACCACAGTCTTACAACATCCATTGTCTTTAGAAAGTCAACAGTTAGAGGTGGGCATGAACCGCTACTTAGGCTTTTCTGTCCTGCCTCCTCCAGGTGCTACCTCCAAGCAAATGCCCCCAGATGAGGCAGAGCTGGGAAGTGCTAAACACATCTTTGGACACAAAAACACAAAAACAAACAAACAAACAAAAACACCCCCAAAATGAACAGTTCATGTTCATCTCTATCAATAATGTTTATAGGGATTATGGGGTGGGTAACTAGACTGCAGCCTCGTGAATAGCAATGGTTGGAGAAATAGGATATCTCTTAATGCCATCTTCAGGGATCACAAGCGAGTGAAGATATCTGCATGGGAATACCCTGAAGCAGATGTTGAGCCACTGTGTGAGACAGAATGCTGGACTAGATGGGCTGTGGCCTGATCCAGCAAGGCTGTTCTTATGTTCTTATGTAATGTAATGTTAAGATCTCTGATACGGGCAGGCATGACTTCTCATACTTGTTTTCTCCATACCTGCCTACCCTCCCCCTCTGCCAAATGGAACAGATATTCTAGCTATCTCACAGAGCCGGTTGCAGATGATACAGCCTCAGAAGAACTATAAATTAAAAACAAGCAGATAAACCACCATTGGCTCTTCTTTCACTTCAGCAAATGCATGGGAAATATAGTGTTAGCCTTGGTACTGAAAGCTGGATACCTCTGTTATGTACTGTATAAGAAGCACAATACAACAATAGACTGCTGGTCATAATTAATGAATCATCTTTGATTAATCAAGGTAACTTGATTAATAACCTCAGACGACTAAGACATAAGAAAGAGTAGCTTGTCCTGCTTTCTGGGGAAATTGCTCCTCATTCTTAAAACACTGGAAGGTGGGAAGAGGGGTAGGCATGAGAATGATCTCAGGCTGTAAATAGGGGTGAGGTAGGGAATATTTCTCTTAAGGAATTCAACATTTTCTCTCCATCAGAAACTGCAATCATGTTGGATGATGTAGCTCTACATTGTATTATGCAAAAAAGTACACAGTTGAGATAATACGCTCACAATTTTCATATCTAACTCTTACCCTGCTCTCTGGAGAATTCTGAAAAACTAATTTGAAGAATCCTAAACTCCACATTTAGTTAAAAAATATTTCAGAACATGTAAGTCTTGCCTCACAAACCTTTTAGAATTATTTGAAAAAGTCAACAGATGTGTGGGTGTGGGTGGACCTGTGGATGTTGTCTATCTGGATTTTGGTATGGTCACTCACTAAAGGCTGCAGAGAAAGATAAGAGGGCAGGTGCTTTTGTGCATTGAGAATTGGCTCGAAAGTAGGTGCCCATGGGCAATTTTCACAATGGAGGGAGGTGAAAAACTGTGTGTCCCAGGATTTTGTCCTGGGACTG
This sequence comes from Calotes versicolor, assembly GCA_020711275.1. NCBI lineage: Eukaryota > Metazoa > Chordata > Lepidosauria > Squamata > Agamidae > Calotes > Calotes versicolor. Next base: position 11,620 of record JAIOUR011577641.1, read on the forward strand.
GTGCTTTTCAACCTGTTCATAAATAACATGGAGAGAGGGATAAGCAGTAAGATGGCCAGTTTGCGAATGACACGAAACCTTTCCAGGTGGTCTGACCAGAAGGGATTGTGAAGAGCTCCAGAAGGCTCTCTCTAAACTGGAAGAATGGGCTGTAAATGTGTTTCAATGAAAGAAAATGTGAAGTAATGCACATTGGGGCAGAAAACCAGAACTTTATCAGGCAGGGCTGGCTAACCTGTGGCTCTCCAGATGTTTTGGACAGCAACTCCCAGAAGCCCTTTCCAGCAGAGCTAGTGGAGAAGGCTTCTGGGAGTTTGAGTCCTAAACATCTGGAGAGCCACGGGTTAGCCAGCCCTGAGCTAATGGGTTCTGAGCTAACTGACAGTCCAGGAAAGAGATTTTAGTGTGGTGATGGACAACTCTAAGTGAAATAACTGAGAAAAATGTTTGATAAAAATCTTTCTATTATTTATCAATGATGTCAATTTCCCAATAGGTGTACAATCCTTCCATCACACTGGCTTCATATAATTAGGGTGAGTACAAGACAGCAGGATGTTGTGCCTAGAGGGTGATGGTTTGACCAGAGAGACCCAGATTCAAATCTTTATTGAGCCATAAATGTTACTTACATGGTAATCTCTGATAAATCACTCCTCTTAGCCTAGAGGTTAACCTGGACATGAGATCATCAGGCAGAATATAAAAACAACAGAATTGGCTATTTAATGCCTACAATAGGCAGTGGCTCAGTGACAGAGAAAAAACAGCAACAAACATTTTGAATTTCCAGTATTATATTATCATGCAACCAGGTGGTACAAGATGAATTAGCTCAACTAAAATATCTGCCACTAATGCTATTTCTGTACCCATGATGTTTAATAGAAAGATTTAACACTCTTCTAATGTTAACGGGAACATTTAATCTTCTGCTTAAAATGGCCTCATCTGCTTAAAAATATTAAGCATGTAAGCCTTTTTCCTGTTTGTTTGTTTGTTTGTTTGTTTGTTTGTTTGTTTGTTTACAGCTAGTTACTTTTTTCACAGGCATAATTTTTGTTTCTAATCACTCACTGACAATGCTCTAATGCAGTGGTAGGCAACCTGTGGCTCTCCAGGTGTTTAGGACTCAAACTCCCAGAAGCCTTCTCCACTAGCTCTGCTGGAGAGGGCTTCTGGGAGTTGCTGTCCAAAACATCTGGAGAGCCACAGGTTGCCTACCACTGCCTAATGGAACAGCAAAATGAATGTAATTTATTAAACAGGCCAGGGAGAGAGAGAAGAAAATGTTGTTTAATAAGAGTACAGATTTGGTCTTTGGCAACAGGTACAGTTAAACAGAGCTGCATACATATAATTGTAGATGTATATATAAGGATATGCTCTGGCTTCAGACAAAAGTGTCCAAATAGAACACAGCAGGCACATCTGTGCATTTCCAGATCAGCTACAAGGTGGTCATGAAGCTCCCAGTTGCCCTCTGGTTGGTTCATGCTGCACCCATGTGTTTACTAAGGTTTGCTCTGTTATTTTGCGATATTTGAATGCTGAATTTGAAAAAGGACTTGATACAAGCCATGACTTATGAAGCAAAAGACAAAAGTGCCCAAGTAGAAGGAATCTGACAGATGAAGCTACAATGAAAGCCCCCACATCTCCTGGAAATTCCAACTGCTGAGTTCTTAGGCTCACACTGACATTTCCATACTCGATATATTCCCATCCACTGAATCAAGCAGCCATTTCACATCTGGACTTGGCAAAGGAGAGGGAGCTTCCTTACTTGCTAGACTTGTCACATTCTTTTTCTTTTTATATAGCTACAGTGAGCCTTCATTACACTCAGGAATGTATGCTAAAGGTGGAGAGACAATTGACTATCTTGTGACTACTTGTTTGGACAGGTTAAAATAGTGCCATCTTTGTACCTATCATTTTAGACCTTTTTTGTGTTAAATGCTGCTGCAGCCTGATGCATGATGGGTTCATGGAAGGGTAAGAGTCGGGCAAGAAGTAGAACTTCTTCGGCATACCATAGCTACATTCTGCCTTGAAGTGCATTAGGTTGCACTAAATAGATGATTCTGAAAAGTGATTCTGAAAAGACTAATCAATTTTGCAAACACTGCACAACATTAAATAACTGCTGGTATCTTGCCAATCATTCTGTATCCTATCCTTGAAAAGCAGTTAATAAGTCTTGTTGCTGAATTGATTTTATTTTTCCCAGCACATAAACGGTATGCAAGAGGTGAATGCTGACGAGTTTCATATTTGTGAATGGTAATATTTCAGGTAAATAGGTCTGATATTCATTGTTTCAACAAATGCTGCTGTGGTTCATTAGCAGCTGAAACAAAGGGTTCTGCAATTCAATATCCCCATATGTGCTCTGTTTTATAAATATCAATCTTCAGTAATTAGCAGGGTGCCCATCTTTGTGAATATTAAACCACAGGAAAGAAATTTCTGTCTTCTAATTAGAAAAACACGAACGGTGAAGAATCCCACTGCCCATTTCACATGCCTTGTCCAGCTTCCTAAAATACTGATGGGAGAAAGAAATATTAATTTGTTAGGCTTAAAAAAAACCCCACCCCATTCCAAATTCAATTCAAGTTCCCTTGCTTCACATTCACCTCCTGCTTGAGCTCCCTCCCTGTCTAATTCACTCCATTCCCAATTAGCATTTGAGTTGCAATGCTTCAGTAATCATTAAATTATTTTGACAACTTATTTTGAATTTAAATTCCTATCAACATCACTAGCTTCTGCAATGTTTCTGACATTTTTCTGACCATGTTAATTGGAATTTTGGAGCCACTTCCAGGAGCTAATGGCTTTAATGCCTTTCTGACAGCAACACATCATGCAGAATAGTTTCACCTTGTTTTGTGTGTCAGGTTACCAAGATTTTATGAGTTATTATGACCTTCGCATGCCATCTGCAGAAGAACCTCCCAATTGAGAGCACTCCAGAACTCATTCGTGCAGCTGTTCTGGTATTGGCTTGCAAACTGTATTAAGCAGAAATATTGTGATCAGAAAACAGTTCCAATGGTCTTCTTTCCTATCACCATAGTGGCTGAAGCTATTCCAGATGATAGAAATGGCCATTACCAGAAGAAAGAAACTTGATTATACCATGCCACCAGATGGCCAGTTTATCATGAAGTCACAGCTATGAGGAAAATACCTTTGGGTTTGGCTAAGCACTCATGACAAGAGAACGTTAAAAGCTAGTTTAACACACATTCAGAAGTCTCAGTATTCTAACTTGCATTTATATGTGCAAAATGCATTGTTCTTAAAACATTGCTGCTAGTTATGTTTCTTTTAAAATAGTATTTAAATCTTCTGTGATCTTTCCTTCGAAAGCAATTGACATTTCAGAGCTATTCTGGTCCCACCTATTGCACATAAAGGGAAAGAATTGATGAGGGTTGGGAGCCCAATATCATATGTTGACATATGAACACAGTATTTTAGCTCTACCCACAGATCTTTTCTGTTCTAAACTATGGAAGAAAAGACACGTTATTTCACATTACTTAAAACGGATATTTCCTTTGCTCATGAAGATGAGAAGCCCTGTGTAAATATGAGGAGGATGATCTGAATTGTGCTCATAATTCAAAACTAAGAACTATAATAATGATAATGATAATGATAATAATAATAATTAAAAGATCACTAGACAGAAGCTGAGTGTCTTCCAAGGATTCACTTCCAATACAAAACGCTGTATGAAGTGCTCATTTTTCAGATACTTTGATGCGCACAGCTTGAAGTAAAGAAACTCTGCTTCAGAGGAGATCCTTTAGAACTCAGCTCTGATTTCCTTTATTTCCTACTGACATGATTTATAATATGATCAGCCTTGGACAGGGATGAAGACATAGTGACCAAAAGTGATTGCTCCACCCAGTGGCTGTTTCCTCTGCAGTACACATGAATTTACTCTTCTTCAACATGCCACTGAATGATTTTTTTAAGAAATCACATTGCTTCAGGCTTGCCTACCAGGCAATTACCCACAGCTTAACATGAAAAGGGTTTCCTCTGCTCAGGCACCGTTGAGGTTTAGTCTACTTTACATTTGCTATTATTAATTGACATCCTACATAGTATGGCTTTAAATGAAATTATGTGATGGAGTGCTTTTAGAATAAATCATTCCTAAATATCAGTAACAGAGAATGTTCCAGTTGAATTTCTTCACTTTTCTGAATCATGTCACTTCACGAGAATTGTTTTTTCAGAATATAGAGTTGCACTTAGATAAATCATTGCTATATAAGAATGCTACGAAAATGAGCTGAATAATGAAGATGTGACAGGAAAGAAAACAATATCAACCAAGATTTGAGAAAAATAAATAAATAAACCACGTCAATGGGAGTATGTCTATAGTGTAAATGTGTGTGTGTGTGTGTGTGTGTGATATCTCACAAATCCCTATTACATAGGCTCTTTGTATTTAAAGCAAACCTGAAAAACAGAATTCACCTATCAGGAGAAATTCATAAAGAAATACATATTTGAACTTACAGACCCCACAGATTCACAAATGCACTTCTGGTCCCTTGTGTGTCATAAATACCTTAAAGTATAGACCAGTTTCTTTGACATTGCTGTTCTTCAGAGTCATACTACAGAAATTAAGATCTTCCAGTTCCCATTGAGAATAGCAAAGACTTCCAAAATATAAGAGTTTGCCCTTTTAACATCAAAGATGATCATTTCCATCAGATTCACTGATTAAACAAAAAAAAAGGAGGAAAAGCAAATTGCCCCATGAATCAATTCAAAAGGATTTTCACTAGAATTTTCCCTGCAGTATTTAGGATCTAGAGGCCTTGATGGCTGGAATATAACCGTCACCTTTCCTGTTATAAAGACAGACAGTTGCTTATTTGAAATCCTGAGGGATTTTGCTTAACGTCCACATTTCTTGAAATAGGTGCACCAGCTGTTGGAGAAGTTTATCTCCCCCCCCCTCCGGATGGGAAAACAAACAACTTGTGAATTTGACCAGGAGGATTAAAATCATTCTTACTTAAGAGTCCTAGACTTTGTCCTACTAAATTCTTCTTACTTGAATATTCATTCAAGATGAATGTAGTATACATTCTTAAATACTCATATTATTATCTTGAATGTAGCATATATTCTTGAATATTTTACTTGAATATTCATTCAAGATCACTGTAGGCAACTTAGCAAGATATTCTAGCATTTTTTGATTTGCATTTAAACAACCAACAAGTTCACCTCTGCTTAGAATGACTTCCTGTGCATATATGATGAGCATGTGAACTGGAACAGTGAATATGAAAACTGCTTCTATATATCATGGAATGGCTAGGCTATAGAAATGCCAATTGAAGTACTCACTGGACATTGCCAAGTTGTCATGTTAACTCACATTGTGTGTAGGAATTCTTTCTGAAGATTTTTAGATTTTAAAGACTACAGTCAAAGGTGTTTCCTTTATGTTGTGGGTATTCTAACTTAGCCAATAAATATATCTTGGACTTGTTTCATCTCTCACTTCAAAGGGACATTTGTGTTCTCCCTTGTTCCTTCAAGCAACCTCTGTTCTGCTGCTGGTGAAATGAATTCAGGGCTGTATAAATTGTAAGCCTGTTTTGGACTGTGTGTATATTATTGTTGTTATTTAGCTGTTTAAAAAAAACCCTCACATTTTAAACGCTTTGTGTTACCAAAATGCATTTAAAACAAATATATTACTTATAGGTTCAGAACATATTCACGTATAAGTTCAGAACATAACTTTCATTTTAACATGAATAGTGCAAGAATTATTCCTAGAAGATCATGTGCACATCTAATTGCATGTACAGTAAGCCCCCACAAAGTCACAGTTCACTAACTGCGGTTCCAGTCTTTTGCGGTTTTCCCCCCAGTCAATATTTTTCAGTAAATTCCTTGTTTTTCCCAGTCTGTGGGACCCACTGGCTGATGGGAGTGTCGATGGCAGTAGCCCTAGGTTGGTACGGAGGCAGCTAGTGCAGTTGTTGGCGGGTGGCAAGTCTCCCAGGAGGCTGGGAGTGGCCATTGGCAGGCTCTTCTCCAATGTGGGAGACATTGCACATGCATTATGGCCATATTTAAACCACATCCGTACATTGCGGTTTTTCACTATTTG
>JAIOUR011577642.1:0-11975 GCA_020711275.1 Calotes versicolor
AATGGCAAAGGATACAAACAAATCTCCATCCAACAAGCCGTGGTCCAGTACCGGGCCGTGAGCTGTTAGGCACCGGGCCACAGAGCCTGCAAAGTTGGAGATGGGTGAGTGTGAAACAGCAGGAAGGAAGGAGCGAATGGGGATGCTCATGTGTGCATGATTGGTGCATTGTGCCATGGGCACGCAGAAAAATAATCTGCTGGGCTGCGGACTGAAAAAGGTTGGAGAACACTGGTATAAATGATACCAAGGCTACATCATCTAGTATCCTGTTACATAGCTATTCAGGCTAGGTGGGAACTGTATTAGTGACAGCGGCAGCTTGCTGCTAATCAAAAACAATTATTGTTTTTAATTTGCATAGTATGAAATAATTTCACAATATGCATTGATTAGAATGTTGAGTAAATTTGTACAACATGCATTATCTAATTTGCATCATCTAAAAATCAGGCTAATTCAAATATGGCATGCCTGTTATGAACCCAGAATTCTTTGAAAATATTAATCCATGGGTCCAAGACATTTTGGTGCATATTTGTTATAGTTAATTAAAGATGATTAGTAAATGTCTGTCTGTTTGTCATGGGACATATTATATTATCTCTGTTTAAGTCTCAATATCTCCTTTGTGAGCTTTTTGTAACTAAATCTTTTCCAATTCGGACCAGCTTTCAACTCTGATTATATTTAATTTGGTTCAGATGTAACTGTAGATATTTATTTGAAGTTGGTTTTTAAAACGTGATTAATAGCAAGAATTAGGCATGCTCCTAGACGGTGTGGTTTAAAAGTGAAATAAATAAAATAAATAAATAAAAATTGGTGAATTTCTGGAATGGTGAAACTGCATTTCTTCCAATTCCTTCTTTGTTCTTGATTCAAATATTTGCCTTAAATATATAACAGTTTAATATAAAGCCAGTTAGAGATGAACACACTGGCATAGCTGTATTCATTATGGAAAGGAAGAGGCATGGAGTCTGATGTCATCTCAGCATCCACCAACCAGGAGCATAAAATTCCATCTGAATGCAACCATTGGTGCTTACTTTTGAATGACAAAATTATTTGCCATTTATCTGCTTTAAATGCATTCTTACATACTGTTTTGCCTAATATTGCAAAATGTGAACTATTCCTTGTCAAATGAATTGTAAAAACATTCAAGCAAGACAGCTGGTTCGCACAAACATGAGCTTTATAACAAATTATTTCCATATGCATTCTAAATATAGAGGAACAAACAATTATAAAACAAATGTACTTTTTCTTTCTTTCTTTTGAGGGACACATTGTGCAATCATGATTTGCAACCCACCCACTCACCCTCCTGCTTTCCATTTTTGGCAAGAAAATTAGGGAGGGCCTCCCTACACCACCCAGAACATATTGTTTCTGAACAGAGAAACACCAGAGCGCCAATCTCCATTTTGGGGAAGTCATTCAAAATAGTTTGAAACTTGAATAATTTATGAGACAGGCGAATGCAATATAATTTTAGGGCAAAGTATGTTTTCAAAAGCGGTATAGGTTTATGATTAATTGACATGAGACGATGTCATGGGGTTTTAGTGAATCTTGAAGGTCATATGATATTTTCTTAGAGCTTAGCTTACACAGTGAAACTCGAGTGACCTGTTTAATCAAGTTCATTTCCATTAATACCAGGCCTTTAAAGGGGTGGGGTGGGGTGGAATCTCAGTTTTAATATTTGGTCTTGCTTCTGTCAACTAACAGATATATAGGTACATTGGTAAATGATCCTATCCTGAACAATGAGGGAGCTGTTGATTCACATACTGTTCACATGCCCATTTTGGGGTCTGTTTCTAGCTTTCCTATGTGATAAATGGACTACAGCTGCACCTCTCTGCTAATGTAACTGGAACTTGAGTCATGGCATTAGGGCTTCTTTTTTAACAGGACCACTGTTAAGGACTCGTAACAATCCATAATGATAATGGGTCCTCCCTGCCCAGGTCACCTTACACCTGGCCATTGTTCTCTAACTACCTATCCAGACTAGGCCATTACCTAGCCAATGACCTTTTCAGATTAGACCATTGTTCCCTCTAATTAGCCTATTAAGACCAGGTGGAAGCAAAATCAATTTGGGAGTATAGGGCTTGGCCTCTTCACTCTGGAGCAATGGCATCTAAGAGGGGGGCTCATTGAAGTTTATAAAAGCATAGTGTGGACAAAGTAGATAAGGAAGAACTGTTTTCCCTATCGCACAACACTAGGAGGTACTCCATGAAATCATTGGGTACTAGATCTCAAACAAATAAAAGAAAGTACTTTTTCACCCAGAAGATCACTGGCGTATGGAACTCCCTGCCAGAAGAAGTGGTGACAGCTATCAGCCTTGGCAGCTTTAAGAGAGGATTAGACCAGTTTATGGAGAACAAGGGTATCAAAAGTTATAACTACGGAGGCCTAAGGACAGCCTCTGGGTTGGAGAGATAGGTAGGATATTTCTTAATGTCATTTGCAGGGATCACAAGCAGATAAAGACATCTGCTTGGGAATATCCTGAAGCAGATGGTGAGCCACTGTGTGAGGCAGAATGCTGGACTCAAAAGGCCGTGGCCAATTCCAGCAAGACTGTTCTTATGTTCTCATATGTTCTTATATATAGAAGTCTTTCACCAACCATCCTCACACTTAAGAAACCACTTTGATGGGTAGCAAAATGTTTCAACTAAAAGAAATAAAAAAGAAGTCTAAATTCCATGAATCAACTTCCAGATAAGTTCACCCGGATGAATGAGAATTGCCCTCAGAATCAACTCTTTTCATCCTATGTATGTAAATGTTTTGCAGAAGTGATGTACAGAGTCACAAAATCTAGATCTCTGAGCAGTGGTATAAGATTATGGGATTCATTTGGAAAGCCATAGATTCCTCCTCCCTTATTACAGAACATGACCAGTTTATACTCTAGATCAGTGGTTCTCAATCTGTGGGTCCCCAGATGTTCTTGGACTGCAACTCCCACATGCCTTCACCACTAGCTATGCTGATAAGAGCTCTTGGGAGTTGCAGTCCAAGAACATCTGGTTTAGCCCTGCCTGATTTCTTCTTGTCAGCTGCGGCTTTTTTCTCTCCACACAATGCCATCTGGTTCTACTTTGAAAACCAAACCAAAGGCTCCACCCTGGAGGTGCCATATATGAAGCAGGTGCTCCCAGCCAGTAAGAGAGCAGGTAGGCAGTTAAATCAGACCTGCCTTTCCATTTGGCTTCAATTTCCTAGCAGTTAGCTACTATGCAGAACATCTGCCCAGCTTCTCAACAGACCAACAGACTGCACTGTGAGGCAGGCAAAAGGGAGAATATGAACCAGGAACCCTGTTTCTTTTCATAGTCCTTTTTGAGTCCTTTTCTGTTCCTTTCCCTGCTTGCCTTCTTCTTTCCTCCAGAGCAGAGATGTCCAAAGTGCAGCCCTCCAGATGTTATTGGACTGCAACACCCAGAAGTCCTTGCCAGCAGAGTTAGTGGTGAAGGCTTCTGGGTGTTACAGTCCAAGAATATCTAAGGGCCTGCACTTTGGACATCCATGCTCCAGAGGAACTCTTCTCACTGCTTCATCCACAGTTCTTGGGGTAGCAGTAGAGCAACTGCTGAGTTTAACAACAGACCTTGTGGCCAGAATGTGTGGCTTTCTCTACCTCAGCCTTGCTCTCTTCTCATTTTGCTGCCATTTAGCTTAATAAAGAGTTATGTAGAACTCAAAAGCATGAATGCTTTTGTAGGAGCTGTTGGGATTCATGGGTAAACAATGCAGGTGCCCAAAGTTAGATCCCCTGATGTTTTTGGCCTACAACTCCAGGAGCCCTTGCCAGCACAGCTAGTGCTGAAGGCTAGCATAGCAAGTGCTAAAGTAGCACATCTTGTGCTGAAGCCTTCTGGGAGTTGTAGGCCAAAAACATCTGGAGATTTACCTTTGGGCACCCCTGCTCTAGATCGACACATCCTTCAGCTAGGCAATGATAGTAGTGTCAGTGTCAGAAAGGATGTAAATGCCTTTCCTCCTTGAATTGTTTTGCAAAACTATGGCCTGCTGCTTCTCATCCAGGAACCAGAACAACTGATGCCTTTGGACAATTGGTGTATGTGTGTGTGAAAAAATTTTATGGCCAGCTTTTGAACCTGCACAGAGTCTCTAGGTCAGGCAAAGCTGTTCAGAACAGTTCCATAAACATACGTTCAACTGGATTTAGTATGGAAAGGCACAGGATCATGGGAAGTTGCATTAACTTAAATTAGGCTACTAGTCCATCCAACTCAGTATTTTTATTTTTTCTGTGCACAGTATAAGAATGTATAATGCTAAGAATTTCATCTTTCTTCCCCAGTAGTTTCACCTCAATTATTTTGAAAGGTTTCCCAATTATATAGATTTTTTTTAAAATGTTCCACTAACAATTAATATGGTGGACTTATTGTCAGACTAATACCCCTGGGGTTTTGAAATCTTTGAATTGTTTTCTAACATGCAACATTTACCTATGTTTTACGATTTCCGACTGTTTGATGTTCTGAAGATTCACTTTAGCAGCAGTGCCTAACCTCTATGAATCACAACACACATGTGAGCATTCATCATCATGAGTTTTTAATCATTACACTTCTGCTCTTATTTTCATCTTATCAATAATGTCCTCTATTTCAAGTTCAGTTTGCCAAATATTGGCATACAATTTGCATTTGACTTATCTATATTGGAGGAGTTAATGAAAGCTTACCAGTACTGAAACAGTTTGTTTTATTTTATTTTTTTATAGGTTGGCTTTCTCCATACATGTTCATCCCTCCTAAGCAACTATTAGAATAATATGCTTTTAAAAAGCTTACTGAATTGTCACTATTTTTATAAAAAATCTAGTTTTCAAGTTTTATCAGGATTTTTTTATTTCTGTTAGATCATTTCTGTTTATTTGTTAAAGAAATATATATTATTAAATGCTATAATATAGTAAGACAGCAGTAAAATGCAAGCTTAAAAGAAGCCTGCTTGATCTATCAAGACAAGCAGTTAAACTTACTGCAACATTCATGCAGTGGTCATTTTGTCAGTCTATGTGACTAAAGACTTTGTCTTCCTGAAAAGGATGCCAGAAATGAGACCAAATGAGTAGGAAATTCCAGAGCATGGAAGAGTAGATGAAAAAGACCCACTCATAAGGTGCAGCTAGACATGCATTGGATGTTGGGAAGCCAGAGGGGAGAACTTTTCTGGGGCTTTTGAAAGGCTTCTATGTGAGAATATTGTCTTTCAGCTAATTGGTTCAAATTGGGTGGCACTTTGTAGATGTACTTTGACTGTATTGAGAAAAATACTCCTTACGGTGGAAATTGATCTAACTAATCTGGGATTCATGAGCTGTTTGTATTATGTTTTTGTCAGTAATCTGGCTTCAGCATTTTGAAGCAACTGAAGTTTCTACATGTTTCACAGATATTTGTATGTAGACTATGTTACAGTAGTGCAAGATGAGAATAAGTGAGACATTTGTCACTTGGGACAACTCTGAAATATTTAGGAGTGGGCACAGTTGGTGCAAAAAGTATTCCTAGCCAGTACTGAAACCTGGACATTCTAATCTAGGGATTAATCTAAGAGAATCAGCGAATTGAAAAGTGGAATGTGCAAAGGAAGCTAAGAACCACCCAAAAAAGACTGAAACGATTTTCTATGACCTGCTATCCAGTTAACTTATACATTACCTGCATGCTGTTGTACTCCCTTATGCAGTATAGTACCCTTGGACTTCAACCACAAAATGTATAGCAGGGGAAGCAGCTGAACCCAGGGGCGTAACTGGGGGGGGGGGCAAAGGGGAACATTTGCCCAGGGCTCTAAGGGCGCAGAATTGGGGCCCCTACACCAATCCTGCATCCCTCTGCCCGCCCGTGCACGCTGGAGGGGGGCGCCCAACTGGGGCCTTGTCACTGGGCGCTGCCACCCCTTCTTACGCCACTGGCTGAACCTCCCTACATTGTCCTGCAAACCTTGTGTTGCTCCTTTAGGTAATCAGCCTTGCATGCCAAATCGTCTTTCACAGTCTGTCTTGCACTATTATTTTAGTACATCGTAAAAAAACAGACTTAAATTCATTACTATTGGCAGTGCTTTAGTATTGTTGTTGTAATTGGAAATACTGGTATATTAGCTGAGAGGCAAATCTATTTATAACTTCTGATCCTGTTGTGGTTAGAATCTATCATATCCTAGGAGGATAAATTCTGTGAGTCATTTAGTTCTATTTTAAAGATACAAGCTCTGGGAGTTGCTAAATAAAAAATAATGTTTCAGATGATCATTGAAAATCTGCTCTCTTTTTTTACTCTTTTTACGCAACTCAGACAAAGTCATGTTTAAATTTAACTTACAGGACTGGTACATATCATTTCTGTCTTTGGCTCTATGGTTTTAATAGTTAACCACAGTTGTTTACTTCCTCCAATTAAATTAAGCTATTGGGTTTGGGCTTCGTAACATAACAGTATATATTCTTGTAGAATCAAGAGACAATAATTTACTTTCATAATGTTTGCTTCCTTTCTTCCAAAAACTTTATAATCATATGCCGTACTAAAACCTGAGATGAGAAATTCTGGGAATGGTTATCACCTAAATTTATAGAAATCAAAATTTATAGAATTTATCTTCAAAGGATTTTAGACTAGTAGCTCAAGACTTATTTAATGAAAACGTTGTTCGCTTCTCACTAAGAGCTTTATTTCCATTTATATCTAATTTAGTAATATCTGTCCAGGAAGAAAGTGCAGCTATGCCCCCCCCCTTAAATCTTAGACAGAATCCTAAACATGTTCACATAAAATTAGTAAATCTGCTTAGCTAATTGATTAAATGCCATGATGTGCCTCAATCATGTGTTGGTCACAATCATGCAGTACATTCAGAAACTTCAGTTACTTGTAAGTTACTGTATACAGTATAGGGTAAGCTGTGCCAACTTGGTAAGTATGTTTACATAGCAAATAACAATAGGATTCCACTCTATATTTTTGTTTAAAACATTTGCTTTCCTACATCGAGCAGGGGATTGGATTTAATGGGCTTGTTGTTGTGTACGGTCAGGTTGCCTCTGAACCATGATGACCCTATGAATGAACTCTTTTTATTTTATTTTATTTTAAGCCCTCCAGACACTCTGGAGAGTTCCTCTGGAGCATGAACTCTGCAAGCTAATTTATGTAATGGTTATATTTATATTCTGCTTTTCCTCCAGTAAGATCAAGACTTTATTTATTTATTTATTTATTTATTTATTTATTTATTTATTTATTTATTTATTTATTTATTTATTTATTTATTTACTTGTTTACTTGTTTACTTGTTTGTTTGTTTGTTTGTACATACATACATACATTACTATAGTGTCAATCTTCCAATATAGGGAACTCCGGGCAGTTTACAAAATATAGTTTTTAAAAACCTGAATCATAAAGCTAAGAAACAAAGCCAGAACATGTGGCTCTCCTCCGATCCAATTTACCCTTACAACAACTCTGGAATATGGGGTAGGTTCACAATTTGTGAGTGTCCCAAGGGTATTCAATAAATTTCAAAAAGACTTGGGAGATGGGACTAAAATAAGATTGTCCAAGTCCTTTTCAACCAATCCAAACACACTGGATCTTGAAGTAAATCCAAATGTAATTAAATTTATATATTACGTAGTACACTTGATGAATGAATAATTTGTCACTATTTGTCTCCACTTTTTAAATTATTCTGTTCTGGACTAATGCAAGTATAATTTTCTCCGACCACTCTTCCGAGGTGTTGTCTTACTTATTAAAGCTCTTTGAAAACAAGACTTTTGCTTCTTCCTGCTAAGACATTGCCTTCTACAACTTGTACAGCTTCTGTACTGGGCTGTGGCAATCTCCAGAATCATTCAGCAAAGCTTTCTTATAATTGTTGACCCATTTTTGTGGATTAGTCACACTTGAATTGCCAATTATTTCTCCTTTTAAGCTTTTCATTATAGCCCTCCCTTCTAAGAGCCTGGAACCTGTTGCATCAGTGGTTACAGTGCTTATTAATCTTAGTAAGTTCCTTAATCTTTTGTCTGTAACTGACTATAAGATGCTTAAATAAAATGAGCAGTGTTCTTAGCTTTCTAAAATGTTGAGTAATAATATAAGTTTGCACAGTGACCTTTGTACATGTGTGTATCAATAGCTCTTAAATCTTTTTTTTAAAAAGAACAACAGGAAACAGACTGATTGATTACATTTTTAAAAAGTCGGAAGTCAGATATTTTGGTGCAAATAATATATCTTTGCAAATCCGTGAAAACAGTGAAGGTCAGTCAGGAAACTTCTGTTCAGAATCTCCCAGCATATAGTTAACATTCAACAGGATGTATGCCTGACTATGAAACCTAATCTGTAATAATCAACACTAGAAAGATTGTTGATTTGTTTTTGTGTTGTCTGGTTTGTTTGTGCCACAGCTAGTTTGTAAATGTCACGGATGTACCTTGAAGTTCAAGGTTATCAACAAATATAGTTCTGTCTTGCAGTGTGAGGAAGCAACACTGAGCGGTCTTCGAATGTTGCTGTTGCAATCTATTATACATACTTCAGGAGGAGAAGTATATCTTACTTGCTCATTTAGTCAAATGGTTTAAGAAAGGAAGAGAAGTAAATTGTTACAGCTAGCTTCTACAATTAGTGTTATCAGATGCAGACAAGGGTAAAATAGAGTATATTTTGAAGATAGCTTACAGTAGGATCACAAGCCCCATGATGTTAAATGGGTGAATTTTATTTCTATTTATTTCCATTGTAGTCTCTTTTGAGTCAATAATGATTTCAAGGTATCACAGAGCTCTAGTGTATTTAAAATGACTTGTATAATGCCTGCCTACATGTGCTTTTAAAGCACATGTTGAATCATAGTCCTAAACTAGGTGGAGTAGCTACATGTAGGTCACTGGAACAAAAAGCTGTTACATGCAGCTTTGTGCTCTGTTTGGATCAGGGACAAGATATGAAGTGGCAGTTTAAGTGTGTGTTATGTGCTGTCAATAGAACCAACTTATAGTGAGTCTTAAAAGGCTTTCAAGGTGAGTGATGTATTAAAGGAGTGGCTTTACCAATTCCACACACACCCTTGCTGTGAGTTTCTGTGACCAGATAGAGCAGGGGTGTCCAAACTTTTTGCAAGGAGGGCCAGATTTGGTGAGGTGAACATGTGTGTGGGCCGATGGTGCTCACAGCCTCCTCCGAGTGACGCGAACCTTCTTTTCATAGAGGGAAGCGCCCAGCACTGGAGCGGGGGGTCCGCACATGCATACATGCACCCCCCTCCTCAGAAAGAAAGGAGCCACACCACCCCCATCCCCAAAGAGAACTGTTGAGGGGAAAAGAAGGGAGGGAACCTGCGGCCAGGGTGCTGCCCTGCTGCACCACCTCCACAGAGGTTCAAAAGAAAGATTGTGGGCAGCCTCCCCCTCCCCCTGCACCATGGGAGGATCTTCCTGGCCTCCCCTCACCTGCCCTCCCTTTTTCTGAGGAGAGGGGAAAATAAATTCCATTTTTCATTGGGATGAGTGACAGGCTGAGCCAGCAGGGAGAATAGGCTGAGGGCCACTCAAAATTTGTAAAGGGGCCGCATTTGGCCCCCGGGCCGGACTTTGGACATGCCTGAGATAGAGATTTGAGCCCAGGTCATCGACATTCTAGTTTGTTACTCTGTCTACTACAGAGCACTGGGTGTCTGCAGTTTAAGTACATTAATCTTTTATATCAGTGGTCCCCAACCTTTTTTCCTTCACGACCCAGTTGTCCACTTTTCTGGGGTGCACATGGACCAGGAGACCCTTTTTAAAAGTGTGCGCAGCCTGGGGGAACATTTTCATGGTGCAAGTGGCCCCGGGGCAGTGTTTTATATGGTGCACATGGCCCAGGGGAGCATTTTTTTAAAGCATGCACAGCATGGGAAACAATTTTTAATGGTGTGCCTATAGAAAACTGTGAGCTCTGAGGCCCAGTTCCTGCCAGTCTGTGACCCAGTAGTGGGTCCCGACCCAGTGGTTTGGGACCTCTGTTTTATATAACATAAAGACTATTTTGCATCAGAGATTTTGGGTTGGAAATCTAAATCGGCATCAGTTACACTTTTACAGTGCAGTGCCAATGGCTGAATATATGGTTTCATAGCCTTTTCAAACTGCCACACTGAAGCGCAAGATAGGATAGTATTGTCAACATTTGGGCTGACCTTTGCTGTATAAAGCTTGGCATCCTTTTTACTGATGGCAATGTGGGCTCAATATTGTGCGTGAGTATTGAGTCATTTCCTGGTTTTTGAATTGTGTACATGTGGAAGCAAAATATCCCACATGCATGAACTGGATTTTTTTTCTTTTTAAATTACTGAATACCGGTATATATTTGTTTCTGCATACATGTAACAAGGTTTCCATGGTATTGTTTGTACTGTACAATACCATGGGAACCTTGAGCTTGAAGCTAGCCTATAAATTTTTTCCATACCTGCATACATAGATAGATAGGTTTCAGAATTCAGTAATCGCTTTGGTCTCATTCATCATTGGCCACCATCAGCATCTGGTACCCTGATACAGTTCCGAGGGTCCCAGGGTTCATTTGTCAGTAAAAATCACACTTAGAGAAGTAGACTGTCCTGGCTCAGAGAGCTTTATTAAAAATAAAATATCTATTTGCAAATAGAGAAGCACAATGAAGCAGCATCCTGCAGGACTCAGTAATTAATGTCTCCAGTACATTACATTTCAGTACATGTCATTTAGGAATATGCTTTGTACAGGCTTGGTGCTGACTTATTTGTGCCTTCAGCCTTCTGCCTTGTTCTGTAATACCACATTTTTCTACTGATGTTTGATGAGCATTACATATCTAAAAATGCCATAACAAAGAATTTTGTCATACTTTTACTTCTCATCCACTCTCTTTCTCTTGTTTGAATAACTTTATCAACTTCGGCAAGAATCACCTTTCTGAATGGTTCTGTTGACAGTACTTGCTTTTCATGAACTAAAGTTTTAGACCTTACAGGTGAAACTCAAAAAATTAGAATATTGTGCAGAAGTTCATTTATTTCAGTAATGCAACTTGAAAGGTTAAACTAATATATGAAATTACATATTAAAGGTGAAACTAATATATGAGACTCATTACATGCAAAGCAAGATAGTTCAAGCTGTGATTCAGCATAATTCTGATGATAGGGCTTACAGCTCATGAAAACCCCAGATCTGCAATCTCAGATAATTAGAATATTGTGAAAAGGTGCAAGATCCTAGGCTCAAAAGGTCTCATTCTAATCACTGTCTTGATTCATGTAACTATATTGCTTTGCATGTCTCTCATATACCAGTTTTACCTTTTAAGTTGCATTACTGAAATAAATCAACTTGTGCAAAATATTCTCATTTTTTCAAGTTTCACCTGTATCTGGGCCTTGGCCTATAGTTTTCCTTATACAATCTGGAACATTTTCATATGTTCCAGCATGGCTTTGTTGCAGACAGTTTCCTGAACCTCCTTTAAAAGAAGAAGCAAGACTACTTTACTGCAATCCAGCTGGCATTTATTTCCCCCACCTCCAACAACATTTGGGCTATTTGAGGGCAATGCGGTTTAAACATAATAGTTGCTAGAGATGGGCACGAACCATTGATTTAGCAGCTTATGCTGGTTTGGTGGTAGACCCAGTCATGTCTGTGATTCTGATGTTGTTTTCAGTTCCACCTTTTCTAGCAGGCATCTACTCAGAAACAGTGTCTTGGCTTCCCTGCACCACCTGCTTCGTGTGCTGTCTCGAAGTAACCAGAGGAGGTGGGACTCAAAAGGGTGGGACACCTGTTGAGCTGCCCACCATAGTGGTAGGAACCATTGAACCAGCAGTTCTTGGCTATCTCTACTAGTGACATACATGTTCAGCTC
>JAIOUR011578752.1:0-11957 GCA_020711275.1 Calotes versicolor
CAGGTTTAAGACTTTAAATCCTTTTACCAAAAAAAAAAAGAGAGAGAGAGAGAGATTTTGTTGGCATAGCTGTTCAACAGTCAAAAACAGCTCAATTTATCTTGTGTAAAGGTAGCATATTTCAAGAGTGCAATTGTGCTTCCCAGGGGATTTGTGAGGTTTGCCGAGTTATTTTATTCTGTGACATTGAGGAATCTTTTTAATGTTCTTGTTGAGGGAGCAGAGCTGGAGTTCGGTGCAGTGTAATTGTTCTAAGCTAGCTGATTGTTTTTATGTGACATTCTCCTTTCTGACTTAATTTTCAGAAATGCTGCCATCATTGACAGGTCCCTCTGATGCTGTTAGAGGTACTGATGAGAGGTTGTGTATTTAGTACTTTACTCCCTCTTTCCAGCATGGCTGCAAGTAAAATAGACTCAATATACAATTGAAATTAGATGTGTCTGTGTGCATGTGGGAAGACCACTATAGTGTCAATGGAAAATAGAAATTTCCTGGTTTAGCTTTTTAAAAAATATTCTTTGATTGACAAGATGTATCCTTTACATAATTTAGACCTCATTTTGAGAAAACAACATTGTAAATTGTAGGGTTAAATTCATCTAATATCTCATGCAAGGCTTACCTGATAAGCTTCCAGATTTCTGATACTATAAACTACTAAGCACAACAGCAGAGGAATGTGCAAGTATGCTGCTTAGATAGTATTCATACTGTAGCTAGTAACATTATATATTGAACACATTGTGTTCATTCTATTTATTAAAAATGTTGTTATAGCCCTCACTTTCATTTTCACAAAAATGTAAATATCTATGGAATGGGCCAAAGTCTTTTAGTGCTTCCTATTCTAGAATGAAGCCCCTAAACCAGGGGTTTCAAACTCACAGCCCTCTAGATGTTCTTGAACTGCAACTCCCAGAAGCCCTTGCCAACACAGGGCTGAAGGCTAGCACAGGTAGTGCTGAAGGTTTCTGGGAGTTGAGTGCCCTAAACCAGTGGTAGGCAACCTTTGGCTCTCCAGATGTTTTGGACAGCAACTCCCAGAAGCCTTCTCCAGCAGAGCTAGTGGAGAAGGCTTCTGGGAGTTTGAGTCCTAAACATCTGGAGAGCCACAGGTTGCCTACCACTGCCCTAAACTGTTCACTGCAAATTGCTTCTTGTGGCTTTTATGATATTTTATCTTGGTATGCCAAGTAAAATGTATCAAGGTGTGATTGTGCATTTGTGGTACTGCAGTCCACAGGTGCCCCTGTTATATCACCTGAGATTTCAAGTGAGATCAACCCGTGCATCTAGCAAGGGCCCAGTTTGCATCTTGATGGGGAGGGGTCATTGTGATGCACCTTCTTTCGGGCACCCTTACACAATGGATAATTTTTTTGGAGGACATTCTGCCAGCTGTACAATCATGTCTGTCTGACAGCTCTTGGAGAAAGCCTCCCCACCTTACTTGCACTGGCAACTTTAAAAAACTTCCTCTGATCTTAGTTAAAATGACATAAATAAAATGTATTTGTGAACTATTTAAATGTGTATTTTTTTCCAAATTCACCTTTTAATATAATACAGCTTGTCAAAAGGTTGAGTTAATTTGGTATGGAGAAGAATTAAGCTAAATGTAGTCTGAACATTATGGTGATTCCCCTTATCAATTATGATAAATAAATATTATTGATTGATAACCTGAGCAATTGTTTGGGAGTAAAATTATAAAATTCCAAAATAATAATGGAATTATTTGTGCTGGAAGGGCATATTCATTTGTAAAAGTGATGAAATAAATAGTGTGTTATAGTCTTTTAACAAGAATGTTATCATATTTGTGTTGGGATGACATTTGCATTTGAAGCATTTTATTACCCCTTGAAAGGGAGAGGCTAAGGCAATGTTATTATTTTATTATAGCTATTTTATGGTTATTTTATTCTAGCTATTTTATTATTATTTTATTCTAGCTGTTTGTCTGGCAAATAAGTACCGTATATACTCAAGTATAAGTCGATCCTAGTATAAGTCGAGGAACCTGTTTTTGTCTTAAAAAATCATTGGAGAACATATAGGTAGCTTATTATTGACTCAAGTATAAGTCGAGGGGGGCTTTTTCAGCCCTTAAAAATGGGCTGAAAAACTAGACTTATACTTGAGTATATACTGTATACATATTCTTTGTAAATTGCCCTCTGCATTGGGGGAGTGGGAGAACAATCATTCCTACATGTGAATGTTTGGCTTCTTTAAAAATGTAAATCATTGCTATGTTTAGAACAGGACTGGAAGAATCTCAGCAATTAATGTTGACAGTAGTGTACAAAACTGCCAGAACAATCTCTGTGTCAGCTGTAACAGAGGTTTACACTTAGCATTATTCCATGGCATTCCTCTCTTGAATCTAAGTTGTGGGGGAGCCATGGATTATTATGATAATACATTAGTGTCTTTCCTTTCAAATTTAAAGTCTGAAATATGATGATCTGAACTTGAATTCTGAATATATTTGCAAATATTACGGAGTTCAGCTGCATTTTTATCCAGAGTCCACCTCAGATAAACACTCAGGTTAATATTATATTACTTTCCTCGTCACATGTGCTTAACTTTCATAGACATTTGGAGCCAAGTCATGGATTTATGTGTACTAGAAATAAATATCACTTGCTTGGAAGAAATCAACTGAACTTGTTAGAATTTGCCTGAAAAAAACATGTGTAAGGCTTCATTTTTGTTGCCATTTTCTCTGAGTTTGCTGTTGGTTTGCATGAAAAAGTTTATTTTATTTGTCCTGATTGATGCTAATATTTTCTGAAAGACAAAACATGTGTAAAAATGTAACTAATTTTTGCAGTTTTTTGAGCTCATATACTCTCTCCCAGAGCAGAAAATGATTAATAAATTGAATTATTTTTACAATTCAGTAAGATCCTAAATGAAGAAAATAAAATTATAAATTGTTGTTCAGTGCAGGAGGACCTCTGCATAACATGCTACGTACACAATTTATTATTATTCTTTTACTGCCTCTCTCACAGTTCTTTCACTAATATTGTATTTTAATGATGTCATGCTACCTCACCTCATTCTTTGTCATTATCTTTGAATATTGTTGTCCTACCTCTCCTCATTCATTGTCATTCATTGTCATTGTTGTTAAATATTGTATTAATTGTTTCTTATGAACTGTGGTGTCACTGCCATTAATTTTGTGCACTCTCCTCCAATACTATAAGCTGCTTTGGTTTTTTTCCAAGAAGAAAGGAGGGTTTAAAAAACAAAAGTATGTTAAATAAACTATCTCCAATAACCAGTTCGTATGTTGTTACACTCTGCTGAATGCACCGTAAGTGGACTTTTATTTTTCATGGAGTGGGTAGTATGGATGGGTTTATCATATTTTTTGCAAAAGAATGAAAACCTAAATGGGATGCATTTCCGTTTTGTATTATGAATCACATCTTAGTTATTATATTGAAGTCATTTGTACGGTTCTGCTGTAGTACATAGTTTTGACAGACAATACAGCTCTAGAAACAGGAGCTCCAGAAGTTGAGTTAAAAGTCTGCTGCAAGCATGCAAAAATTGAATGTTACCATAAACTGGATCTCTTTTTTGGACTTGTAGATAGCAGAGAATCACGCAAATGTGTGGAGAACCTTATGGCTGTTAATAAAATATCCACATATAGGAAGGATAGTATGTTATGCCATTGTTGCTTTTCTCATACAAAAGCAGTTTCTCTAGAGAGGAGAGTTTTGGGTGAACTGGGGTTATGGCTTATGTGGTGAACATCCTGGATAGATGCTCTGCAGAGACATGGCTTTCATGTGAGGAAAGTGATGATAGAGGGAAATGAGGGAAAGATGTTTGTCTCCTGATTTATTAAGTACAGAAACTTCACAAATGCTTGAATAGCTCTTGACAGATATGCTTTCTGGTTTATATGAGTTAAATATAGATTTATGTAAATCTATATTTTAATGTGTGTCTGGTAAACTGTGTTGGTCTCTGTGGTTGGCACTTCTCCTACAGCAGGTGTCCAAACTTTGCAAGGAGGGACAGATTTGGTGGGGGCCACTCCCAGCCTTCTCCAAGTGAGGCAAAGCTTCTTTCCAGAGGGAACCGCCCAGCACTGGGTGTATTCATGCATGTATACATGCACACACACACCCCGAAGGAAATGAGCCACACCACCCCCTCTCCAAAGAGAGCCATTGAAGGGAAATAGAAGTGAGGGGACCCCCACCCAGGATGCTGTCCTACCATGCCCTATAGTGATTTAAAGGGGTGTGTGCGAAGCCTCCCCCTGCTCTATAGGAGGATCTTCCTGGACTCCCATTACCTACTCTTTTTTATGAGGGGAATATAAACTCTATTTCTCATTGGGTAGTGACAGGCTGAGCAAGCAGGGAGAAGAGCCTGCGGACCACTCAAAATTTGAAAATGGGCTACATTTGGCCCCCGGGCCGGACTTTAGACATGCCTTTCCTACAGTAACATTTAGCCAATAGGCCTTATCTTAGCTTGTGGTTTAGGACCTCTTGGGCTCCTCTGCTATATATTTTAGAGTAGAAAAAGCTGACCCAGCTTTTTTTAAACTGAAATCCAGCTGCTCAGTGTTTGATGGACTGTTATTGTGATTCAGTTGTCTGGGTTTTAAATTTCTTGTAATAGTTTCTGTTTGTTCCAGTCACTAGTACAGGGGTGGCTAACCTGTGGCTCTCCAGATGTTTAGGACTCAAACTCCCAGAAGCCTTCTCCACTAGCTCTGCTGGAGAGGGCTTCTGGGAGTTGCTGTCCAAAACATCTGGAGAGCCACAGGTTAGCCACCCCTGCACTAGTATGTCATGGTTGCTTCTTACTACAAACACTATTTAGGGCCCATTTGGAAAGCCACTCACAATCTTGACAGATGTTCATGTGTTTTCTTTCAGCACATCAAAAGAAGCATGAGTCCCTATATCACAATTTATCTGACTTGGTAGCATTGATTTTTTTTCCTCTGCTTGCCTTATGAGGTTTAGTTAGCAACATCACTAAATAGAGCTCATGTATTCTCTGTAAAAATTTGTTTAAACTTAGCTCTTCCAAAAATATTTCAGGCTTTTGTGATTCTCTTTAGATGCCATGAGGGGTGCTTTCAGTATTCTGTAACACACATTGAATAGTTTTTGAAATGTGATCTAGAATACGTTTAATTCATGCATTGTACTTACTGGAGGAGAAGGAGTGTTGGAAACAATCAGAAAGCAGCCTTAGCCTTGCAATCACCAAGGCATCCGATTCTTGTGCACATTTGCTGCCTACACATTTTTATTGCTGCTTTGCTGCACTGCATAAGAGAAACACAAGTATGCTGAATGTCTGGGGGTCATGCAAGAGAATATCAGCCAACAGTATTACAAAGAAGGAGATGCTATTTTTGTGTTTGATATTATCTGTTCTTTTAGATATTCAGTGTTAATATCTGTGGCAGCAATATCATTGGCAGTAGAAGGAAATGCCTTGGAGTAGGTAGTCTTCTATGCCTTGTGGGAATAAGGAAAAGTTGTTATAGCAAACATGGAGAGCCAAAGGTCTGCATCTCATTTCTTGATAAATGCTGGTTTCTCTTTATCAGACATTTGAAACGGATCACAGTTTTGAAAGGGAATTGATAAAGTTGTAGCATTTGCATGGTTTTTAATACACTGACATCTGCCATTTTTGCTGGTACAGTGGTGCCTCTACTTACGAACTTAATTCGTACATGAATGATGGTCTTAACTCAAGTTGGTTGTAAGTCAAAGCACTATTATGTATTGAAATGATACTAATCTGTATGAGCAGTTTTTCTGGTCATAGGTAGAGGCATCATTCCTCATAGAAGTGTAGATGGAGTTAGTATGTATAGGCATAGTATCTCATAAAAATGAATGCACAAGCAGCCAATCCAGGGGCACCCAAAGATAGATTTCCCAGGAGTCCTTGCCAGCACAGTTAGTGCTGAAGGCATCTGGGAGTTGTAGGCCAAAAACATCTGGGGAGCTATCTTTTGGCACCCCTGAGTTAACCCATCTGCTTTTGGCAGGGGATATATTTTTTTAACCTAAAATACCAGACAGTCTCTCTCCAAAGCTAACCGTAGGGGCGAAGGACCTACAGAGAAGCAGCCTCTTCGCTGACCAACAGTTAGCTGAAGAAGAAAAAAGTGAAGACAGTTAAAATGTCGTGCCTTTTTTTGTTGTATTTTGAAATTGTGGTTATAAGTCAAGGAACATTTTTGCAACTGCTTTTGGTTGTAACTTGAAAGGGTTGTAAGTCAAGACTGTTGTAAATCTAGGTACCACTGTATACTGATTATACATGTCGTTGGTGAGTCCTGCTTTTTCTCCAATCTAAAACCTGTCTTGTGCTCTAATGAAGCCAGAATTGGGGAAGAAGGCATTCCAGGATTCTCTGTGGAAATCACCATCTCTCTAGGTAATGGTGAACTTCTACTTGAGATCTTCTGCTCAGTGGGTCCATTCATTCTATTTATATCAGTCACACTGAGATGAAACCACAATCAAATTCTCATTGATTGGTTCAAGTCAATCCTTGGGAAGGCTAATACTGATTTTAGCCAAATGGTATGTCTCTTTCCTTACACTGTTGCTGTCTGAACAAAGTCGTGGAAATGGGAGGACTGAGTTTTCCCTGTATGTGCTCCCCTTTTCTTGGTCTAGTGTGCCCACCTTAGAGCTCTTATAACCTGAACAAGCTGAGCATTGGTTTGGGCTGGGGTTGTAATGCATGCACAGACCATAAAGTGATGGGTACCAATGGATGTTTGCTATGTAAGTAGAAATAGGTATTGTGTGATCATACCATTTATCATCTTAGATGAATTCTAACATATATTTAGATGTTTTCAATGTTCTGCTTACTTTTTCTTTGATAAGCAGAATACTTGCAAAATGAATTTACTTAATTGAATTGAGTGCAACTCCCTAATGAGAACCATCTTATTTTGAATCTAGTTAACCTTCAAATGCCTTTTTTCCTAGAACTGCAGCATAATTAAATTTACGAGTATGTTATTATGTGCACAACGTGTTACCTCTTATCTCATGAAAAGTCAAGAAATTATTGGGACTGCTTAATTGTCAGGATGTGCAACTTGAAAGTACCTATATGTTTCTTGGTATAGACCTTAAAAGGCACATTTATCTAGGCTGCTATTGTGCAATTTTGAGCAATACTGAATAGAGGGAAGAGATGGTGCAGAAATATGCTGAAGGAGATACTTCTGACTTTCAATAAATATTTCTCAGCAGACTACTGGATATGGTTTTCTTGCAGTTTTAATGAGGAATCAGAGCTTGATTAATTTAATCATTTTCCATGTGCAAAATTTGCATTGTCTCCTATATGGCAGTATTTCAAAAACAATGTGCTGTTATTTCTGCATTGGAATTCATAATGTTGAATAAACAAACAAATGGTTGGTTAATATAGGTCCCAAACATTACATCATTCATCTTATTTTGTCTGTGACCCTGGTCAACAGAATAGCTTGTATTAACATCTTGTAGAATTAGGTAAGCATGTTCATACTTCATTTTAATAATGCATATGAGTCGCTCTTTATCATTGTATTACTCTTCTTTGACAAAATTATAAGACTTGTGGCACATCAAACATGTGAAAGGAATAACAATTAGGAATGTGATCATTCATAAATATCATATTTTGAAGTAGCATACATAATATAGCATTGTGAGACAATACTCACAATGCATTTGATTTTACTTTTATGAAGGACCATTTTAAGATGATGTTCTTGGATGTATTATTGATTCCTCCCAGTATTTCCCAATTTCTCAATTCAGGATAGACATAATTAAATCCAGGTAATTTGGGTTCATTCGTTCTGTGTTAGCCTACCATAGAAGAACAGTGTGGGTGCTTTATTAGAACTCCTGTTGCTATGCAGGGGATGAATGCAACGTTCTCTATTTAGAAAGGTAGGATTTCCCAGGGAAGCTGTTAAGAAGGCAATGCAAATAAATGTAGGTGGTTCCTCAGATTTAAAGAAACAAGAATTGAGGGAAATTGTGTTTTTCTTTTAGCTATTTCTAACTGCAAGAGACAGTACCCCAGTACTTTAATTCACTGCTATTTTCCCCTCCTACTAATGTGAATTGACGTGAAGCCATTAGAGTGTCATTCACAATCAGATGAAAGAGAGACTTGATAAGATGTTGATTAGCTCATACAAAGAATGCAACCTTGAGCAATAGGATGTGTAGAAGAAATATTTATAAATGGTGATGGGGAGGAGCTATCCAACCAGCTTCTAACACAATTTTGTCTGTTTTACTTGTCTCAGGTAGACACATTTTGTGGTACAGTTGATGTATGCTTATTTTTCCACCTTTGCGTCAATGAAAAGTGGAAATTATGCTACAATAAAATTTTGAAAGAAAAATTGTAGTGCCCCCCGTTAATTCAAATAGAATTATTTCACAGTTCTTAAGTTAGCAATAAATACCCACCAGTATGTCTATGGAACAGGGGTGCCAACTCTGTGGGGGCAGAGGGGGCCAACTGCACCCCTACTCAGTTTTGTAAGGGGGCAGGGCACCCGTGGAAAAAAATGATTTTTTTCTTTTTTCCACATGAATCTCGCTGATTTTTGCACTGGATGCTGATGAAACCATTGTTTCCTCATAGATCCCATCTTTGCCCACATGTAGTTTCACAGAAATCATGAGTCCATCAATGCATGGCTGCTCATCGCCAGAAAAACATGGATCGGAGGGATGGATCCACATGGATCTCCCTGTTTTCTGCACTGGATGCTCCTCAAACCATTGTTTTCTGGGGCATCAGGGGGTGTGGTTTCAGAATGTGGGTGTGGCTTCATAGCCACACCCACTGCCCCCACGGTTTGAAAATCAAGTTGGCTCCCCTGCTATGGAAGTATTATAATTATATATAAACTATGCAGTTGATGGATCATAATGGTAGGAATTGATTTCTCCATTCATTGGGCTATAAAATCCCTTCCCCTAGCACCTAGAGATATGCAGTTTGGAGTGAAGCTTTGCTTGCTTCTTCTCTACAGTTCTTCTGGCCTGGGTTTGGTGAAGATTGGACTTCTAATGTCTAAGTTATGCATTCCCAAAGAAGCCCTCTGGAAAGTTCCTCCCTGGCACCTGGAGACATCAAACCTCCCCCTGACATTCCTATACAGTTCCTTCAAGTTTGGTGAAGATTGAGTTTCCCTAACCCAGTTGCTAAAGGACACATTTATGGGTAAAGCACCCTTTGTGCATGTATAGCTTACACAGGGGCCACATAACTCACCCATCTTGTGCATGCATAACTCAGATGTCTGAAAGCCAGTGTTTACCAATTTTGGAGTGATTATTCAAGAGTTGGTAGATGCCTTTACAGTTTTGGTGCATCTAGGTGTTTGGGGGGGCTCTCCTAGGAATTCTATTTGAGGATGCATAACTTGGACATCTAGAATCCAGGTTTGTGGAGCTCGTAGTGGATAATCAGGATAAGCTTCCCTGCAATTTTGGTGTCTCTAGATGCCCTGGAGGCTATTTCATAGAGTTTTAAAGTTTTAAAAAAATCTACAAATCTTTCAATTTGTCAGAAAAAAATCATGAATTCGATCAATTGTGATTCATCAACCTTGATGAATAACAAATCAAAATGATTTACAATTTATGTCCAACTCTAATCTTCACCATTATCATCATTATAATCATCACCACCCCTTGGCTGTTGTTTATTTGCTTTACTAGCAACTACTATTATAGGTTACCATTTAGTCAGCTACCTGCCTTCATTCACAGCTATGAGAAATCATACTGGAGCTCACCTTTATGTGTCAAATTAAATGTGTCAATGAAAATGTCAAATTATTTCAGAAGCAAAGCAAGGTTGAATTAGCTAAGCATTTGAATGGGAGGCCACCAAGGATTTGCAAGCAGGACTAGGTAAGACATGGAGAGCTGCTGCTGTCACTATTGCTAGTAAATAGACCCGTGTTTTGACTCAGTATGTGGCAACTTTTTATACTCTTGTCCTTGCTCACATATCTGTTTATTTGTTTATTTACAATCAAAGACCAAAAAGTAGGGAAATATAAAAAACATCAATAACTCGTAATAAATACCAACTGCATTATACGATTTTGTTATAAATCCTATGTTAGCTTTAACAATACATGTGTGCAAACCTCATGTATAGGTTATAAATCCTATAAGCTAGCTTTAAAGTTTATTTAAAAATCCATGAACATAAATTAAGAGGTTTGACACTTGTCCATAGGGTGAGTGTAGTCAGAAACAAAACTACAAGGTAATTAAGTTGTTGTTTGTTGTGACTATTATTTGAGCATCTGTTTGTGAATCATTATTGCAGCAGTGCAAAATAGTCTAGTAGATTGGTAGGAATTATCAGAGAGAAGCAGATGTATATAGAATTCTGCTGACCTCCCAGGAAATGTATATATTATTGGGAATATAAATTCCTTATGGATATCGTGGTAATAGGAACAAAGTAAGATTACATGTTCAACTGAGTCTGTTTGGTTATTGGTACAGGGGCAGATACAAGCTGATTGAGGCAAACCTTGAAACCTCCCCTCTAAAAACTTGGAGGGAAGCTTGCACACATGTGTTTACATGCCCATGAAAGGTTACATCCAGCCTTAGCCCTATGTCGTTAGTAGACCTATTGAAAAGAATACATGGTTTTAGACACAGACATGCCCACCACATCCCGTGATTCACTGTGTGCTTTAAAAGACTATGAGTCAGTATACAACCATATTTCAATGATCCGATAGACAGTTTAGAAATAGCTGGAACAATGTGCTATGTAGATGAAAATGACATTTCTAGAAGTGTTGAAATGTTATATAATAGTGGATTCCAACAATGTAAAGCTGACAGTGCAGAAATTATAGTAGTGTTGCTTCTGCCTCTTTAATGTTTATGCAGACACATAAAGCATTGTTCACTTTTTAAAAAACTAGATTGTTATGCAAACCCTTATAGGCCTCCCACTGACCCATGCACAGTAGATATCCAGTTAGCTATTTGTCAGGACAACCTAACTCTATTGTATTTCACGGTTGGCTGAGGGGGATATTGCCAAAAGCAAAGCATTCTGCTTATATACAGCTCTATAGCACTTAAAGCGCTCTCTGAGTGGTTTACAATTTAATAATGCAGGCTACACATTGCCCCAACCCCCAGCAAGCTGGGTACTCATTTTACCGACCTCGGAAGGATGGAAAGCTGAGTCAGCGTTGAGCCGGCTAGCCTGGGAATTGAACCCCAGGTCATGAGCACAGTACTAGCTGCAGTGCAACATTTAACCACTGCACCATGATAGGAATCCATGTCTTAAAATTGCACATGCATGCAGTGTAAGCAGCAGAACCGACATGTGGTGACTCTTTTTTTTCCAGTGTCTGTATCAAAGGATCTGCTTCAACTTTTTTTTAGCCAACAGAGAATGCTACCATTATAAAGCTATTGATAGTTTGGTAGTTACTCTTGAATTAAGAAATAGAGGAGAATTGGAATTAGAATTAGGATAACTGTTATTTGAAACTTAATTGTTTTCTTTTTACATATTTTGATGTTCTTTCAAAAGGAATACCAGTGTTGTCATTATATAATAGAAGAGAGACATCGTCTGACTTTAAACAGCAATGAAAAATTTTCATGAAACTCTTAGACTAAACCAGAAGCGAAGACCTTTTTTCCTCTTGAGACAGCTGTAGAGCTATGCACTCGCTTCAGGCAGAGTAAAAGCTCCCAAGATGGCAAGCATCTTCTCTCTACATTTCCTACTTGACATACCTTCACCCACCCACACATTTCCTTACGACTCTAAAAATGTTGTAGAATCCTGTTTATAGTAGACATTATGAGAAGTTATGGAGAATGGCAAATCCATCCCTATATTTC
>JAIOUR011579863.1:0-11954 GCA_020711275.1 Calotes versicolor
AGGAGGCAAAAGACATATACCTGCAATACAAGGCCACATAACAATGCAATGTTGCACCCAGAGAATATCAACAACACAGATAGCAGAGAACATCAGTTATTGCACAGAAGCAACTGTGGTAGCAAATGAGGACACCATGGATTTTCCTCCATAGATTCAAATGGGTTTGGCTGGGTGAGCACTTAGAATAGTTTTCTGTGTGTCATCACTATAATATGCTTAAAGGTTAAAGCTTCCTTAACGAGATAATGGATTTTTACTTTTTTTCTTGTATATGTTTTAGAAACATAGGTAATTTGTTCCTTTTTAGGCTATAAACTCCTGAGTTTACGAATGGAATGAAAACATTATTTTTGATATTTTTATTACACCTGTTATGCTCCAATATTTTCGAATAAATTCTAGTTCAATTATTTGTCTGCAATTCAAGTTTAATTTTCAAATGTTTTTAAAGGATTTGTACCAGTAGTGTTCCATTGCTTTAATACTTTTGATTGTTCTCGAGAACTTTGAAGTATTGATATGCCTATGGAATGTAGAATGGAATATAGCAAAGTAAAGCTTGTAAAAGTGGACAAGTTGATGGTTGCTGAAATTAGTGCAGCAATGAAAAAAATCTGCTTTGAAACAGATAATTTTTGGTGTGAATGAAAATGGTTGCCTTATTTCATTGTGGAATTAACCTTTTCTTGTGGAAAATGCCAGCTGTAACAAATGCAAGCTCCCCACTCCCAGCTCCTGAGATCTATAAAGGTCTTTAAGTTAGGAAAATATTCAAGCATTAGATACCCTGATGTGGAAGTGTTTTTAAAGAATTAACTCAAGTTTTTAACATTGTTTGTGAGTTAGAAATGATGCTTCACTATTTTATGAGACTAAGAAGTATTCGCCCTCATTTGTCCATTTTTGCTTATTATTGATATTCAGATAATTCATCTGTTTCATTCTTTAGCAAACTGTGTGGAAATAGGCTATGATGTTGTTAGTGTTATGGGAATATCATTTTCATTCCTTCTGTAATATCCTATTGTCAATAAGGCAATTTGTTTAATACCTTATTTGCCACTTATAGCATCAATGTATTCATGGATAATTTCATTAAGATTTAAATTATTTATCAACATAACTTAGAATTCCTGGCATACTATTAGTATGCAGCTGTTGGTTGCCATGAAAAGGATGATTGAAGGCTATGTATGGAAGGAAACTGGCTGCAGATGGTGAATATGGTATTTCATATATGCACTAGCTAGCAAATATGCTGACATGACACAGCATGTATCCCTTGTCATTTGAAAACAGGTGAATAGAATATTGCTTTAGGGTTTTCTTAAGTGAAGGATCATGTGGACAGAAAAGCTGCAGGACTGTGTTACTGCTCCTATGATGTGTCATGTATAGTAATCTGGTTTCTGTCTACCCCTAGCACCCACACTTTATGGTGACTATATGAAATGGGGAGGTCTACATAAATGCACAAGTCAGTGCCTAGGTTTCCTCACATTAGGCTTCTCTGATGATATTTATAGTTATGTGGCATGGACAAGGACCAGGCCTACTTTAAGTTATGGCTAGTTGCGTGGTTGCTGCATATGAGGAAGTTGTGAAGGGGGTGTTTGTTTATGAAATTCAGGAGCAAAGTGAATTTGAACCCAGGTTATGAGCAGAGTATTTGCTGCAATGCTGGCATTGAACCACTGCACTACAAGGCTCCTTCCTTGCACCCCCATTTTATTTGATTCTTGTTTCATCTTACTAGTTTGCTTCAATGTCTATTAAATGACGTCAGATGACATAACTACAGTAGTCTTGTCCAGGTGGGGAACACTTTTCATCCATTTGGGAAGGTGTTTTGTTTTTGTTCTCCATAGGTATGGCCTAGCCCTGAATACTGTAGAGGAATTAAAACAGTACTCCTCTTATTGTATTGTTACCTTATATTAGTGTCCCTGTTTTAGAAAATCAATGGCTTCAGTCCCAGTGCAATATGCTGCTTGTGGAAATGGTTTTTAGTGATGGCTACTTCCATATATAATAAAAATGTTATTTTGAATACTGCATGCTTGTGTGTTTTGTGCAATAGTGGAAATAAATAGACCAAAGTCAGTGTTATACGTTATAAATGCACATGAGTCCTGAAAACAATAAAGGAGATTTAATAGGGTAACTTTAAAAAAACCTTGACGTGTTATCAAAAGGAATTATTTTAGGTTTCAAATTTCGTTGTTCTAGCCATACGGTACTGTATTTATTATTGAATTATTTTACTTTCTGTTTCAATAGATCTTCAAATATGATTAAGTCTTATTTCATTATTTTCTATGACAGTTGTAATCTAAAGATAAGGGATAAAGAGGGCCACTATCTAGTTCAGCGGAAGCAACCTGTGGCCCTCCAGATGCTCTTTGAGTGCAACTCTCAGAAGCCCTTGCCAACACACTAGTAGTGAAGGCTTCTGGGAGTTGCAGACTAAGAACATCTGGAGGGCGGCAGCTTGCCTACCCCTGATCTAACTGATCTGCTCTGTAATAAAAGCATGGCTGTTTCTTGTCTGAAAGTCCAGAGAGATTTGGTGGAGGATGGAAAGGTTTGAATAAATAGTCTTATGAATGGTTTAAGATAAGTTACCTTTCTTTTTTTTTAAATTAACATTGCAGATCAGCAGGACTGCAGTTGAATGTTAAGAAGGCAAACATAATGTCTACAGAAGGACTATTTATTTATTTAACATGTTTTACCCGCTTTCCTCCTTGGTAAGGACCCAAAGTGGCTTATAGCATTGGAGGACATTATACAGAGTTAATGGTAATAAGTACATAACATTTCTCGAGAAACAATTAAGATGGTATTCCAAGCTAATAACAATGAATGAGGAGAGATAACATAACATCATTGAAAATACAATAATAGTGCCATACAGTATTAATTATTATTTGAGTTAATATTAAATATTAATACTGCTACATAATATTAGACTATACAACTTTAGCTTTTTTAGTTGACACTGAAAAAGTTGAAATTGTCAGGATATTTTATATACCTTAGCTCACTTATCAATCCATATGTAGTTTGTAGCCAAGAAATCAGAAAAAGACAGACTTGGAAGGGCAGTAATAAAGGAATTAGAAAAGACCATCAATTGAAAAGATGTGTCACTAGAGGCCAAAACCAAGATTGTCATCCAGACTCTAGTATTTCCAGTCACTGTGTATGAGTGTGAAAGCTGGACAGTTGAGAAAGCAGATAGGGACAACATTGTTTTGTTAGAAATGTGATCCTTGGGAAGAGCTTTGTGACTTGTGAAAGGAGGCCACAGGATTGAGTTTACAACAGGCATCTCAGATTCTGGCCCTCCAGATGTTCTGGAACCTTCAGCTGCCAAGGATTCCTGGGAGTTGCAGTTCAGGAACATTGAGGACATGACATTTTGGAGATCAATGGCTCATTAATAGAGTCAGTATAAGTCAGAAGTGATTTGATGGTACATAACAACAGCAAATAGGCAGTCAGCCTAGACCTGACTGACATGAGGTAATATAGTCATCAAGTAAGTTCTTTCCCAGATGGCATGGCAGAAAGCAGGTAATCTGTTAATTTAGAAAAGGTTATTTAAATATTGTCTAACATTTAAAAATTATGGGACTGGATATGTTTAGAGTTTCGTTTTGTGAGAGGACATTTCTAAGAAGGCATATTAACTGGAGGAAAGGAAGACCCCTGATGATAAGTTCTAGCAGTAAATCTTGTGCAGGGAGCCAGCTTTATTCAATGGTTCATATGACACAGAATTCTTTTAGCATTAAATTAAAATGTATCAAAATTTCTCTCAGTAAGAATCAATCATCTTGAGTTTAATAACCAAGAAGAGAAATTAAATGTAGAGATAGTGATATTAAAACAGCAATCAGAAGCAAAGGTGGTAACCTTTACTCTTTGCTATGGTTGAAAGAACTTTAGTGCCCCAACTTTTCAAAATCTGAAGCAAGCTGGTTTACTTCATAGTCTTTGGATAGTTTTGTCTCCCCTTGAAACAGTGATGATGACCTAAATAATTTGCATGAAAGAAAAACATTCCTGCCCAGAAAAGTGTACCTTTTCCACCTAATTTCTGCTGTCTTCTGTTCTGGAGGGTACACTAGGCCAGCTTTTGGAATCAGATTATTAGTGTCTCCTGTTGGAAGTGGGGAAAATAAATTGGGAAAACCTATTATTTACTGGCCATTGTACAGTGGTACCCTGCAATACGTTTTTAATCCATTCTGTGGGCAGCAACTTATTGTGAATTCAACTTACTGCGAAGAGCCATTTCCCATAGGAATGCATTGAAATTCAATTAATCCGTTCCTGACCCTTAGCAAAAGCAGGTGGAAAGCTTCTAAATGACTACAAAAACTGCCTAAACACCTCCAAAAAGTCCCTAAACAGCTCAGAGACCCTCTCAAAGTGCACTTAATCCTCTTGCCACTTTTACAGCACATTTAACATTTCAATCATCCCTTTTCGGGTTAACCTCTAAAGACAGCAGTTTGCCATAGGAATGCATTCAGAGCCTCAATGGCTCCAAAGAGTCCCCAAACACCACGCAAAAGTGTTTACCAGCAGTTTTTCATAGGAATGCATTGAGGGGACTCTCTGCCACCCTCAGAGCATCCCCTTTGCAGAGTCACCTTCAGACACATGGCACACACCAGATTCCCACACCAGTGCATTGAGAGGACAGATCAAGTTCACAGGACCTCTTAACATGTACCCCAACCCTCTGCCACCCTCAGAGTATCCCCTTTGCAGAGTCACCTCACCACACATGGCACACACCAGATTCCCACTTTAATCTCCTGCCACCCTCTGAGCATTAATAACCATCAGAAAATGAGTTGGCTACTGTACCTCTTCAAAGCTCTTGAGAAAAAAACTAGCCTCCAACTCATTCTGATCGCGCTCGCTCTCTCTCCAATGCTCCTGTCCTTACCATGTGCAAACCCAAAAAGAACAGCATTGGCTGACGAGTCAATATACCCCCAAGACGCAAAGTGTGCAGGGGAAGCACTAACATTCCACGGATTTAAACTACAGTATCATATACACAAAGAAACCCTATTAGAAACGTTGTGCGAAGAGTCCCATTGGAAAAAACATATTGCAGAAAAACCCTATTCAAAATATATTGCGGAAAGTCCCCATTGAAAAAACTTATCGCAGAGAGTGATTTTTTTCAAAATTCTCCATTGTATTGCGAATTAGCCTTGTGCGGAGACGTATTGCGGGGTACCACAGTATTTGCAAATACTAGAGATGGCTGCTATCAAACAGAAATGTGTTTTGGATGGTACAGAATGAAATGCTGGTTGGTACCACCCCTCCCATCTTGGCTGTATCAGAACATGGAATGCTAGCCAACTGAGACCTGAGCAGGGGCTGGCACCATCCAGCCTCAGGTCCTGGTTCACTATCAACATATGTGAGCGCAGACAACTTCCTGGTTGGAAAATTGCTGTGGTCAGGCGCAGGAAAGGTAGGTGACTGGCTCTGCTGAGCCAAAATGGGAGGGGCAGTACTGACTGGTGTTTCATTTGGTACCATCCGAAACCTGTTTCAATTCGACAGCACCCATCTCTAGCAAATACCATTTGATAGGAGCTTTCCATTTAACTATTTTTTTAAAAAACATGATATTATGTAGAAACAACAGCCCAGTAAAAAGTGATAGTCAAAATAGGTATAATGTAAATGTGAATGTACACCAGTTTCAGAACATGTACATAAAGCAAAAGTGTTTCATTGGGCAGAAAAATACTGAGTCTTGTGATGGTAATGGGTTCGTGAGACTTCAGCGAAATGTCATCAGAAGAATTATTTACAGTAAATGAAAGCACACACACTAGGCCACCCCACTAAATGCCCTTTGTCTGTGCTTATTAAACCTGTGAAGAAATTCTGATGTGTTGGACAGATGTAAATTTTCTTTGTAGAACGTGTGTATTTATTTAAATATATGTTCATCTCCTTGCTGACCAGTCTTAGCCTTAGAGCTTTCCATCAATAAGCTTGTCAAAGATATGAATGTTATGTTGTAAGCTCCCTGAATACTTTTGAAAACAAAAAATAAGTTTTATGCTGGGTACCTGGAATTGCCAAAAATTTCAAAATGAATCAGTTATCTGATCCCTATGATTTCTGAGTACTGTATTTTGATGTCTTTTTTCAATAGTTTATTTCTTTAACCCTATTTGGAATTATGCTTCTTATATTCATACGTTCAGCTGATTTGGAAGTATTTTTCCTCAAGAAATTGCTGTATTGAAGGTGGATTGAAATGTTTAAATTCAGTTTCTTGAGGGCTGTTTTTATGACCTTATTCTATTCCTTCCTATACAATGGTACCTCGACTTACAACCGTCTCGACTTACAACCATTTCGAGTTACAACCAGCAGTGGTTGCAAAAATTTACCTCGACTTACAACCACAGTTTCGACATACAACCAAAAAGGCACAAACTTTTAACTGTTTTCACTTTTTTCCCCTCAGCTAACTGCTGTTTAACGAAGAGGCTGCTTCTCTGTAGCTCATTTGCCCCCGTGGTTAGCTTTTGAAATGACTGTCTAGTAATTTAGGTTTTAAAAATATATCCTCCCCTGCCAAAAGCAGATGCATTAGCTGCTTTTGCATTAGTTCCTGTGGGTTCCAACTTGACTTAAGACCATCATCCACGTACGAATTACATTTATAAGTAGAGGTACCACTGTATTTCTCATAGGAATGCATTGAAAACTAAAAACCACTTGTACCAATTAATAGCATTTCAATGCATTCCTATGGAAAACATTGTTTCGACTTAAGACCAACTCGAGTTAAGACCAATCTCTATGTACCAATTGTGGTCATAACTAGAGGTATCACTGTATCTGCAGTACTGCTAATACTGTTTCCTGTTCAAATGCCTTGTTGGCATCTGTATATTTTACTTGTCAGGGTTAAACTTACTCAAGGATTTGGGGAATCTAAACAGTATTTTTTACATGAAATATGTTCTCCATCTTTGTTTTAAGCAGAGGTAGTGTTGCTGTTGTTGGTTATTATTATATTCAGTTTATTCATCATCCATATGACTAGTTGTTTTATTCTATTTATTTTATGATATAAGAAGCTTAATTTACCTTATATACCACTCCATCTAGGCGAAGGCCTACTCTGGGCGGTGCTATCAAGGCCATTCTGGGTAATTCACAACATAGTAGAACAGCATCTGTGCATACATTGACCCTTGTCCTGATTCAACTAAATCTTTTATTCCTCCAGATACAAGTTTGCCTAAAGTTCTTGATCCAGTAACTGATGCATTTTGGAAGTGTGCTTCTAAATGTGTAATTTTGTAGTTTGAGCAGGTGTTGTTTCTGTCTGATTTAGTAGCAATTTTTGCGTAAGGTTTTTTGTATTATGTTGAAATAGCTTCCATGCTTTTTGACTCTCAGCTGTATGCATTTCATTACATTTTAACCAACTCTCCTTTTCTGGTGCAGTTCTCTTTGCAATTAAATGAAAGATATCTTGCCCACGTACATGCTGAACTAAATAGTATTGCAGTTGTTGCTAGGAGACTTATGCAATAATCCTGAACTGCTTGCTTCTTAGAAATAAGTATTGTTGAAATATTTTTGAATAAACATGATTAGAATTGGGCTGTTAGACTTAGCCTAACTTCAGTTAGAGTCTTCAGCTGTGCAGAGTTACCTCTGTCCGAGATTGGATTCATAACTTGGTCTGTCCATCTGTCATTGCCTGTGTTGTCACTGCATTCAGTCTGAAATTGGTCACATTCTGCTGTGTTGCCTTTAAAAGAAAATTCAAATTTATATAGTGCCTATCTCGCCAAGAGTTACTCTGAGTGGTTCATAGCACAAAATAGCAGAATAACTATATATAAGAAGCAAAACAAAGTACAGCATAGAAAAATACTATACTGATTTTTTTTCCAAGATTGTGTTTTGTCAGTTTTATTCAACTGAGTGAGACTATCTCTTTGATCAAATAGTCATAGCTGTTAAGTATAGAAAATTAAGATTGGTGCTTGAAATTTTTTGGCAAGAACACTAAGATGAGGCGCACTGCCTTGAATGCATTCATGCAAGCCATTTGTATATCTTGGATGAATGTATGCTTGATGAATGACAACAGTTTCTTTTAAACCAAGTCCCTGTTTAGTACTGGCCATTGTTAGAATCCTTTGAAATGGATTCTGGCATAAAGTTGGTATAGTCAGCAAGAACTGTGAGTTTTAATTTGCACATAGTCGTCACTAATGAAGTGATAGGAAATAATTAGAGCATTCTTCGTGCATTCCTGTGAATATGTTAGCACTGAAACTGGAGAAGCACTAAAACTATGTGCCTCTCTTCTGCCAACAGTCCTATATATGCTAATTTTACCACTTCAGACCCCCAAAATGCTGTAATGCTCAGCATGATTTAAGAAATTCTTTTTCTTTATATTTATTTACA
Organism: Calotes versicolor; assembly: GCA_020711275.1. Taxonomy (NCBI): domain Eukaryota; kingdom Metazoa; phylum Chordata; class Lepidosauria; order Squamata; family Agamidae; genus Calotes; species Calotes versicolor. The sequence continues at coordinate 8,497 of JAIOUR011579863.1, forward strand.
TTATACTGTAACATCGTATTCCGCACTGTTTAACATTTGTATCATCATGCCCATGCATCCAGCAGCTATCTAAACATAGATAGAAGTTGAAGAAAGTACAGGAGACACCCCTCTAACCATCCCCAGTCAAGCGACATATGCTAGACCTGAACCCTCTGAAACTGAGGCCTGTATATCTGCAGCAACTGTGGAGTCCTTGGGGACACCCCCTAGAATGGGGACAGGTTATCCTATGCTAATTAATTCCCTGATAGGAGCTCCTGGAAAATTAATAAAGTGGCATGGGCTGTTAGTTTAAAGGAAAGAAAGTGAAATATGGAAAGTGTGTCTGACCCAGCAATATAAGAAGTCTCAGTTACATTTCCAGCCATCATAGGAACAGGTTGACTACTGGGAGTTGACCTGGGTGTTACACCTTTGTGCTGTTTGATTGAATCCATCCTGTGGATTCTCCAGATCAACCTCCAACCTGATAATCTACGGAAGGGGTTTCAAACTCGTGGCCATCCAGATGTTCTTGAACGACAACTCCCAGGAGCCTTGCCAGCACAGCTAGTGCTGAAGAATGGCACAGGTAGTGCTGAAGTCTTCTGGGAATTGCAGTTCACGAACATCTGGAGGGCCAGAGTTTGAGATGCTTGATCTACAGTATTTGAAAGTGCTGGGTTAAGCCATTTCAACATTTGGGCTAGGGTATAATTAATAGATTAAAATGTTTTCTAAATCTTAGATAATGGTAGACCTCAGTCCAGGACATTGAATTGATACATGTTTTCAAATATACAGGGGCCAGACTAGGAAGATTCGTCTTCCTATTGACAAGATTGCACAATAAATTCATTTTCTTTAACTTGAAGCCTTGCTTTTAGTACTTTCACGGTCAGATGAGCACTGATCTGGGGAACTCAGGATTGGAATGTCAGAGTGCACAATCTTAAAAGCTTCTTAGTGAAGTCTCTGTTGTGTCCTTAGGTGGAGAAAAAAAAGCTATTTTATTTCAGTGAGAGTTTTTTAAAATTATATTGTGATCCCGTTCATATAATCTTTCTATATAAAAGAGTTTTCGTCCATTCCGTCCTAAGTGGAGAGACATTTTAACAAGGGAGTATGCGCCCCCTGTTGGAGAGAAGATTTGCAAATTTAGTTTGGAGAAGAATGAACCCATTTTATTCTTGCTATAATTTATTTTTTAAAGCCTTGGGAACCGGCACCTTTAAATGTACACGCATGCACACCAAAAGGTTAGATTCCAGAGCTTACAATCTATCATGAGCTACAAAAACACACTTTGTATTATGCCTGCCTTTCAGCAGGCTTCACTCATAGTTTTACTATGATTTGCTTTGTTTTTAAAGTTGGAATAGAGAGAAAGAGCTGCTCTAAATAGAGGTAAACTGTGGATGACATTCACTTAGATTATATTTCTCTGTCTATCCTAGTTTATATTGTCTGGGTATCACTTTGTAAGGTTTCAAGCACAATTCTTTAATAACACTACTTGAAAATGCTGAGAATTTCACCAGGGACCATCTTCATGCAAAGTGTGTCTTTTGCCACTGAGCCACATCGTCCCACCCCAGCCTGCTGCATTAGCTAGTATTCCTACTATTTGTGATGCACATTTTTCATGTGATTTACACACACTTGCAACTTTTTAACCAGCAAGTTAGGAAAACTAAAGTGCTTTACTTTAAACTGATGTTTTAAAATCAGTTTCATGTGACATAAAGCTGAGCACACATTTTGCCATGAATTATGGCTATTTTGTTTGGAAAACATGCATTTTAAAAAGGCAGATGTAGATGCAGTTTATTTTGAATTGTTTTGGCATGTGTGCTTGCCTCTATTGGATTTGTGGTTTGTCAAGTAATGGATGCTGTGGTCCCAGCTTTTGGGCTGCAGTCTGATTTATTTATTTTCCTATCTGTAATACTGATCTATCACCTCCTACTTTGAAAGAAATTAAAAAAATAAAATAAAAACAACACTAGAAGCACAAGTGGAAAATAGTTGTGTGAAGTAGTCAGTACCTTCCCGCCCTTAAGCTGGCTACTTCTTGCAGCTACTCATTACTGCTGCTGGCAGTGTTATTTTTTCATACAAATAGAACTAGCTTAGTGTTACAGATAAAAAAAATTAAGACAGATCAGATTGCAGATTTCACTGCAGCCCAAAATCCATGATTCCAGCATCCAGTATTTGACAAAATCCCGCACAGTCAAGCACACTTGCTAGCGTGAGAGTGGGTGAGCAGATACAGGACAAAACGTTAAATGTAGTGATTTTTAAAGCCCTTGTAGTCCCTCTGACCTATACAACACAGATTGAAAATGAATTAAAAGTTGTCCCAAAAGGGATGCACTGATCCAAAAACCATGCAATTTCCACATGATGAATAAAGTTTTAAAAAAACATGATCCTTCACCTTATTTCAATAATAGAATTGTGCCTTGAGTTATTAAAGGACGTTGGCAGTTTGTGCCTGCAGTAACTTGTAGCTCAAGCACTTAACTTGTTGACATTTCCTGGAGTGCACATCATTCTAAGCTTTTGTTTTTTCTCTTTGATAGATTTTGCTTTTGGCCAACCTGAATGTACTCAGTTAGGAGCTGAGAAATTTTATTTAAGTCATCTAAATCTTGCTGAGACATTATTTGTTTTTATAAAAACTCAATTTATAGCCTGTTCTCCAGTTGAAAAAGACTCCTTCTGTAGCTTACATAGATTAATACCAGCAATAGCAACAAAAACAAACAGAAGGCAGATTGCATGACTGGACAGGGATTGAATAACAAATATTTTGATGAGCACAGACCTGATTGTGTTATTCTGTGTACAGATCCAAAGTTTAGGTTTCTAATGCCAGTAGTTATTTAATTACCAACTTTGGTTGGTTGCACCTGGAAAAAGGCTTTCAAATATAAATAGAGATATAAAAATTTCCAAAACTTTTGAATCTCAGAAAAAACCCTGTTTTTTTTTTTTTTTTTACTTTTTTTCCAGGGGAGAAACGGAAATTTTGGATTTTTTTAAAAAAATGCTACATTAGCACATACACACCTTTTACAGCTTGAAAGTCATTATGTTACTTTAGGAACATAAAATATGACTATGGACAATTTGACTTGGCATAACATTATTACAACTACTAGCATATTAAAATATAGTTTATCCAAGCAATTATTACAAGCAGAATTTTTAAAATAATATTTATTTGTAATTTAAACAAATGGAGTAACAATCTCCTGAACTCTTTACTAATTTATGTGGAACAAAAAACCTCTTCCAAACAATGTTTAAACATCCATTAAGTTCATAAGTAGAACTATGTAAGTAGAATAAGGAAGAACTGTTTTCCCTATCACACAACACTAGAACTAGGGGGCACTCCATGAAACTTGCGGGTGCTAGATCTCAAACAAATAAAAGAAAGTATTTTTTCACCCAAAGGATCATTG
>JAIOUR011580974.1:0-11928 GCA_020711275.1 Calotes versicolor
TATTTATTTATTTATTTATTTATTTATTTATTTATTTATGTATTTATTTATTTATTTGACCTATACTGCTCCATCATCTAGGCCAGTAGTTCCCAAATTGGTCCATGTGGACCCTCAGGGATCCACGGGAGACCAGATGGGGGTCCATGTTGGTGTGAAAAACAAATGGGGGTCCACCTGTTTTGGGAATATAGTAGAAAACAAATGAAATTAAAAGATCCAAATCAGAAAAATAACACTGAACTGAAGAAGAAAAGCAGCCCCCCACAAACAATTTCTGCCATACAGTACATCAAAGGAGTTATGGACTGCACAGGCAAAGTATTGGAAAAACACAACCTACAAACAGTACAAAAATACAGCAGATGTTACAGTCAGCAAAGGACAAAAGGAAAACCCTTGCTACTGCAGGAGTATATTGATACCTTGTCGTTGTGGCCAGGTATATATTGGAACCACAAAGCACAGTATCTAGACCAGAATCAAAGATCATGAACGACACTGCAGACGAAAACAACCAGAAAAATCAGCAGTAGTTGAGCACAGCCTGAAATAGACTGTACATGAAATCATCTTCCAAGACACAGAGGTACTGGATAACACCAGCAATCAAGGCCATTGCTGGGGAGGGGGAGGGGGGATAGTACCATGGAGAGCACCATACATTTGCATGCAAGTCTATGCAAATGTATGGTGCAGTCCATGGTGCTATCCTCCATCTCCCGCTAGCCATGGCCTTGCCAGCAATTACTACGTCAGACTACACAGGGAAGCCATTGAAATCCACCAATACCAGCACAGCTTCAACAGAAAAGAAGAAAGCCTAATAATCAACAAAGCTTGGCTCTCAGTGATGAAAACTACAAAACTGCCACAAGCACCAGGGATCGCCTCACACTATAGAACATTAATGGTGATAGATGGTTCACTCAAATGAATGTTCCCTCGAGTGAATGATGCTGAATGCCAATATCCAGCATCATTGGATTGGTGTACTTTTGTTTCACTTTGACTGAAAGATGCCAAATGAAATGCGAAAAGGAACAAAAAATGAATTGTCTGACATCACCATAACTGACATCCATCAACCGCAGAGACAGATCAACCCTCCTTTATCATAGTGAAACTCCTAATCAAACAATGCTTAACATCTTATCTACTGAACAAGGTCCCTTTCCCTCAACTTTAAATATCAATAGCCCCACTCTCTTACACTAGAACACAGTAAAAATTCACACTCCCTGAGCTCCTGCCCTCTGAAGATGCTAGCCACAGAGACTGATAAAACATCAGAAAGAAAAACTTCCAAAACACAGTCAAACAGCATGAAAAACCCACAATGACTATCAGATCCTAGCTGTGAAAACCTTTGAGAATACAGAAGTAAAATATATGAGTGAGCATGAATTCATCTGCGCACACACACGCACACAGAGGGGAGGGAGGGAAGCTTTAAAAGGTAATATTGGATGAATCATAAGAGCTCAGTTCATTGCAGATTACAAAAGATGCTGTGTCTGTGTATTTTTAAAACGTTCCACAGAGTTTGAGTTATTCTCAAGTATGTTTGTCAGGGGTGTCCAAACTTTTTGCAAGAAGGCCAGATTTGCTGAGGTAACGTGTGGGGGCCAACTATTCAGCCTGAAAATCTTTGAACCATTAATATTAATATTAAATGCAAATGAACTATGTTAAGAAAGCCTAAATGAATAACTTAACTAATGTGAAGGGTGATACTGAGATCTCGACTGCATTATCTAGGCTAGGTCTGGTTAAAAAAGAGTGGTTTTTGAGATTGTCAACTGAGAATGTCTTCTTGCACAAGTACGTCAAACCATAGAAGCTCACATTTTCTTAGCAAATGTTCAAATCTCTTTTCACCCTCCTTTTTTTTCTGAGGGGAAAATAAGCTGCATTTCTCATTGGGATGAGTGATAGGCTGAGCAGGTGAGGAGAAGAGGCTATGGGACACTCAAAATTTGAAAACAGGCTGCATTTGGCTCCCGAGCTGGACTTGGAACATGCCTGATGTACATGAAGGATAATATGGCAAAAATCACTTCTCAAGTTGAGTATTTATTGGTAGCAATTTATTAACATCTTCTGGACAACCATAATGCTATTTATTTATTTATTTATTTATTTATTTATTTATTTATTTATTTATTTATTTATTTATTCATTTAGCCTTAAAAGAAAAATGTTTTTCTTCAGATTAGTACTAAATGGAACATGATTAGTTTATGGGTTTTATTTAATTGCCATCGTTATTTAGCTCAAAATGCTAATACAAAAAATTGAAAATACTTTGTCAATATTTTAGTTGAACATGAAAATTTAAATGTTTGTTTTTCTGTATTCTCAGAATATGCCTATTATAACACATTTGTGCTTTTAAAATGAAATGTTTTCCTTCTTTCCTGATGAATGATAATGTCAAAAACAGCCCAATGTTGCTCCACTGCTCCCAAAATCAATGAACAGAGTTGTCATAAGAATTCCCAAACAATATAGGCATTGCTTGAAAGCCGCCTATTTTGCTATTCCACCCAAATAAATAGTTCAATGGCAACTGTTGCTGGTTAATGCTTTGCTTCTAATTTTACAGGCTGTACTTGAAAGACCTGCCTCTGTTGAAATCTTAGCCAAAAAAAGTTGGTCACAGTACCTCTTATTATAAACAACCACATGCTCATTTTCATGGAAATCCAGGTGACTCCTGAGAGACATTCTTCTCTCAGGAGTGAATCTTCAAACAGTTGCATGTGTGGGCAGATGTGTACAGTGGTACCTCTAGTTACGACCACAATTGGTAGATAGAGATTGGTCTTAACTCGAGTTGGTCTTAAATCGAAACAGTGTTTTCCACAGGAATGCATTGAAATACTATTAATTGGTACAAGTGGTTTTTAGTTTTCAGTGCATTCCTATGAGAAATACAGTGGTACCTCTACTTATGAATGAAATTTGTACGAGGATGATGGTCTTAAGTGAAGTTGGAACCCACAGGAAATAATGCAAAAGCAGTGAATGCATCTGCTTTTGGCAGGGAAGGATATATTTTTAAAACGTAAATTACTAGACAGTCATTTCCAAAGCTAACCACGGGGGCGAACGAGCTACAGAGAAGCAGCCTCTTCTCTAAGTTAGCTGAAGGGGAAAAAAGTGAAAACAGTTAAAAGTTTGTGCTTTTGGTTGTATGTCGAAATTGTGGTTGTAAGTCAAGGTAAATTTTTGCAACCACTGCTGGTTGTAACTCGAAATGGTTGTAAGTCGAGACGGTTGTAAGTCGAGGTACCACTGTATAGCAGTCTGGGTTATAAATTTGAAAGCCCCTTCCTGGCTGAAGTGAGAGAGTACCCTTACAGTTTCCTAAACGTATCAAGATTTTCCCTTTGCTTAAATCGGAAATTGAATTTGAAGATGCTTTCTTGTTTCAGAAATGGGGAAATTGATTGCTATTTTCAGTATGTTGCAAACTTCACAAATACCTAGGTTTGGATCCAGACTTAATTGTAAAAGCAAAGCTAAGCATGCTGCTTATATACCACCAGACCTTAATGCGCTTTCTGGGCAGTTTACAATGACAATGCAGGCTACAAATCCCCGCCCCCACTTTTACCTACCTCAGAAGGATGGAAAGCTGACTCACCTTTTAGCTGGCTACCTGGGATTGAACCCCAGGTCATGAACACAGTATTGCTTGCAGCTGAGCCCCTAAATATAGCAATGTTAAAATATTACAACTTCACTTAGTAACAACCACCCCAAAAAGAAGGGGGGGTGGCATTGAAGCATCAGTACCATGGACATTATCCTTCATTGTTGACACAAAATTGCATGCAAACAGACATCTGTTAATGCCCCCAAAATATAGGCTTTATTACTTCCATTTGATTTTTTAAATTCCTCTCTAATTCCTCCATTGACCCTATCAGTACTTGCCTTCGTCATTTTATAGTGTTTTCTCCGTCTCTTCATGTGGCTTGTATTTATATTTTACAAGTCTTTTTAGTAAATGAAAATATTGTTTGCATACAGAATCAGCTCCTTTTCAGAAAGGTCTATTATTCAATCATATGAGTATTGCATGCTTGTCCAACCAAAATTAAGATTCTGTCTTGCTGTCCCCACAGGAAATATATTCAGACTGAAAGTTAAAGCTATAATTCAACTTCTTCAAAAACTTTTTTCCTAGGAGATTAGATGTTTTATCCCTAATTACAAGCTGTGTGTCAGCCTATTCATCCCAAGATGTGCACTGCATGTAATTTTTGTGACTCATATAATAGTCTCAAAGATGGATCGAACAACCGAAATTACCTTTAATTAATAAAACATTAGTATGATTAAAAATAAGGCAGAATGCCCTTTATTATGTCTCTTTTTGCTCCAGAATCATTGCGTTTCTTCTCACTCAGAGCTACAATGATGCTAGTTTCCTTCATATATTTTTGAAAGTCTGGTTGACATCTGATTCTTATGGCCTTAATTGCATATGCATGGGCCATGATCTAGATGTATTTGTTTGCATATTGAAAGGCTATATCAGAGTTTTCTCATGTTTTGTGAATGATGGACCATTCATATAAGTATATACTCTAACTAAAAACTAAAATTGCTTACATACTCCTATGGTTAACTAGTTTAGAGAATGTGTTCTGCTCTGCCCTGTATCCATGCAAGAACATGAAAAACTCCAGGGAAATGGATTCAACAGGCATTCTATAAATCTCGTTCTACTCCAAGTTCTCTTTGTTAGTTCACCATAAATCTTTATTTTTTATTTTTTTTTAAATATACATACCAATGTGCACCCCACCCCCAGCGACCTTAAGGTATCTTCTTAAATTTCTTCTTCTATCTTTTCTTCTAAAGTCCTCTTCTCCAGAATTGTAATGTATCATCTGTCAGTCTACTCCCTTTTCCTCTTATTAAAGCATAATCAATAAATTTCATCCATATTTCACAAAAGATATCCTTCTTCATTTCTCTTCTTACAACCTTTAAGCTACAAATCAGTTTTTCATTTATTGTTATATTCCATACTTCTTTGTACCAGTCTTCAATTTTAAATTCATGTCTGATTTCCAATTTTTTGCTATTTCCCATCTTGCAGCTGTAATTAAATTAGCAATTAATTCCTCGTTCATTTCATCATATGTCTCATTACCAAACAGTGATAACAACGCAAATTCTGGTTTACAATCTAATATCAATCAGTAATATCTCTCTCAATTCTTTAAAGATCATTTGCCAAAACACCTGTATTTTTTCGCATTCCCACCATAAATGAAAATATATACTTGTTTTTTTTTATATTTCCAACAAATATTAGAGTATTTAGGATTTATTTTATTCAATTTAACTGGTGTCATATGCCGTCTTAAAATCAATTTAAAGTAATTTTCTTTTATTCTAACTGACAATGATCTCAAGATTCTCATCTTCCATATTTTATTTCAATCTTCCATTTTTATCATTTTCTGTAAATCTTGTTCCCATATTCCCACTACTACTTTTTGAGCTTTCATTTCTTCTAATGAATCTTCTAATATCTTATAAATCCTACTTACCACCCCTTTTATTTCTTCTGCATTCTCAGTTCTTTCATAACTTACTAAAACTTGTTCAGATTTTGTATATTTTCTAATATCTTTATTCTTCTGAACCCAGGCTTTCATCCATCTTTCCAACTGCAAGTAATTCAACCAAGTTAAATCTTCACTTTGTAAAATTTGCTTCATACGTTCCCTAGTTTTCATCTTACACAACCATTCTTTCAATCTTGCTACTTTCTTTGTTTTAAATAATTCTAGATATTTTTTTTCATATTTATGGGAAAATTGTCGACCTCTGTCACTATGCTTAATGGTGATCCAACAGGGCACCATAAATCTTAATTGTAATGTGGCATAGTCTGTGCAATAATGATATACAGTAGTACCTCTAGTTACGACCACAATTGGTACATAGAGAATGGTCTTAACTAGAGTTGGTCTTAAGTCAAAACAATGTTTCCCATTGGAATGCATTGAAATGCTATTAATTGGTACAAATGGTTTTTAGATTTCAATGTATTCCTATGAGAAATACAGTGGTACCTCTACTTACGAACTTAATTCGTACATCGATGATGGTCTTACGTCAAGTTGGAACCCACAGGAACTAATGCAAAAACAGTTAATGCATCTACTTTTGGCAGGGGAGGATATATTTTTAAAACCTAAAATACTAGACTGTCTCTCTCCAAAATTAACCACGGGGGCGAAAGAGCTACAGAGAAGCAGCCTCTTAGCTGATCAACAGTTAGCTGAAGAGGAAAAAGTGAAAATAATTAAAATGTTGTGCCTTTTTGGTTGTATTTCAAAATTGTGGTTGTAAGTCGAGGGAAATTTTTGCAACCACTGCTGGTTGTAAGGCAAAATGGTTGTACGTTGAGCCGGTTTTAAGTCGAGGTACCATTGTACTAAAATGGTTTGCCAATGCCATAACTGGAAACTTCTTCCTTAAGCTTTTATGTTGGTGGATATTAAAATGACGTGGGAACTGTTATCCTGTGGATAAGTCCCATAATGCTAGTAAATGTTTGAATACCTGAAACTACAAAATTGATTTAAGTTGTGATTTAAATTTTAAAAATTGATTTGTTTTACAATTCTTCAAATTTAACCCATGATTTAAATCAATTTGATTTTTTAAAAAAATCACTGATTTTTAAACCACACTGACAGAGAGCTATACATTCAGTGTGCAATGTCTGCCGAGTCTTTAATGGAGAAATCTCAAAATCTTTCCTCATATCCATGCTGCCTCCTGTCTATATCCCCATAATTTTTGACAAATCAACTGAAAATGCCTCACCTCTACCTGTTCTCTCTTGCAATGGCAGCTGATCTTGACTGAACTATACGCAGTACCAATTTCTTGCATTGTGAATAAAGAGCTGAGTTAGGTGACATATCCCTGGCACATGCTGCCTGATAAGGGAGCCTTGTGGCGCAGAGCTTAAATGCTGAACTGCAGCTAGAGCTGTGCTCAAGACGTGGGGCTCAATTCCCAGGTTAGCCGGCTCAAAGTTGACTGTGCTTTCCATCCTTTCGAGGTCGGTAAATAAATTTTAAAGCGCTCAGAGAGTGCTTTAAGTGCTATAGAGCGGTATATAAGTAGAACGCTTTGCTTTTATATGTAACGGTTTTTCTCCTACCCATGTCTGTCAACACAAAAGCACTGGACAATTAGACTGTTGAGGGAAGTGCCCAGCACTTTGGTGAGGGGGGGGAGGTTCCATGCATGCATACATGTACCCCCTCCTCCTCAGAAAGAAGCCACACCACCCGCTCCCCAAAGGGAGCTGCTGAGTGGGAGGAGAAGCGAGGGGACCCCCACCTAAGGTGCTCCCTTGCTGTGTCCCCTCTACAGTGGTTGAAAAGGGGGTTGTGAGAGGCTTCTCCCTCCCCCTACTCTGTGGGACGGCCTTCCTGGCCTCCCCTCAGCTGCCCTCATTTTTTCCTGAGGGAAAAATAAACTCCATTTCTTATTGGGATAAATGAGCCTGAACGGGCAGGGAGAAGAGGCTGCGGGCCACTCAGAATTTGAAAATAGCCCCTGGGCCGGACTTTGGACATGTCTGGCCTAGCTGATTGGTGCAATAAAGTATGGGTTCAGGTTAGTTAACTTGAATCCTACACTGCCTAACCTTGAAAGCATATGTTCCATGTGACTGTTCCAGAGATGTTTGATTGCTCCTCAAGTAGATTTTCTGCATTCCCACTTCACTGTGAGTGACACATGCAATTCTGCACAGAAGATATCCCATATCACAAGACTGAGGTGGGCTTGGTGGTCAGTTTGCTTTAGGGTTCTGCAGGCAGAGAAGGCAGACTTCATTGTTTTAGGACAGCCCCTTTCCTCAGTGATACAGCTTTTTTTTACCAAACTGAAGAGAACCAAAAAGGATTCCTGTCAAGGAATTAGGTAGCTAGTGGCAGATAGAACATGGAGTCAGAAAATATCAACATGGAAGTCTGTACACAAGTTGTTATGGGTCACTGTGAACTTGTTCTTGAGAGTCGCCAGCTTGTCTGCAGAAGGAAACCTTGTACGCAGGAAGGAGGATGCACACGGGCTCAGTCTTCGCCATAACAACAACTTGACCATTTTGGAAGCATCACCACAACCTTATACATGAATTTTGTGTGGAAAGAGTATGCCACAGCTAATGCATATGTAATCCTATGCTGATTCCTGGCAGCTGATTGGACAATTGAATACAAGTGGATGGGAAGATGGAAGATTTAATATGTAGCTCGAATGCATGTTCTTTAGAATTATAGATCTTTAGGGCAAGTATCTATGTCACTGCAGGCAGGTTGTAGGATTCTTAGCTGGGACTGTTTATGAGTTGAATGTGTTAGCTTGATTCTGCCATGGAACTGCAAATCTGTTTAGGATTAGGGCAAGTCACCTAGTTTCAGTTTAGGGTAGCCTGTTAGTTCTTTCTTATTTTTCTGGCTTGCAAACTTGCAACCATTTTGAAATGCTTTTTATGACCTTTGACTTTTAATACTTTTCTAAATAAAACCTTTTAATGACAAAACACCTTGTCATCCTTTTTGGAAACCGAGAGGAAGGAGCCTAATTCAGGCCATGTTAAGTGTTTAAGTATTTTTGCCTCGATCATGTGAGAAGATTGGCCTTTGAAGCAATGCTACCAATATAGGGGTCCACAGGGGTCACACCTGCAGTCGGAGAACTGAGATGTTGATGGCGTTGTGAGATCCTCACCCTTAAAAGGGCGATTGGCTAACCCAAAGGAGCCAGGAGAGCCCAGGGGACCAGGCTTCTTCCTGACATCCCAGAAGGCCAAGACAGTGAATCCCTGACCCAGTACCTGCACCAAGAGAGGGAAACAGACCGTTTTTGCCTTCTTATTCTAATCCCTAGATCAAGACTAGTTGGAATAAAGCTGCTGTGATGGACCAATTGCGGGTGGCCAATTTGTGACAGGAATGGGTGAATTTAACTCAGATGATCAGTATATCTATTACTGTGGCCAAGAATCCTATAGGAGAAATGGAGTGGCCCTCATAGTCAACAAGAGGGTGAGGAAAGCAGTAATGGGGTACAACCTGAAAAGTGGCAGAATGATCTCAATCCGAATCCAAGGCAACCATTTAATATCACAGTAATCCAACTCTATGCCCCAACAACTGATGCCAAAGACAATGAAGTAGACCAGTTCTATGAAGACCTACAACACCTTCTGGATCTAACACCAAAATCAGATGTCCTTATCACAATAGGGGACTGGAATGCTAAAGTAGGAAGTCAGCAGGTACCTGGAATAACAGGAAAGTTTGGCCTTGGAGTACAGAATGAAGCAAGACAAAGGCTAATAGAATTTTGTCAAGAGAACAGGCTGGTCATAGCAAATACCCTCTTCCAACAACATAAGCAGCAACTCTACATGTGGACATCACCAGATGGGCAATACAGAAATCAGATTGATTATATACTCTGCAATCAAAGATGGAGATGTTCTATACAGGCAGTAAAAATAAGACCTGGCGCTGACTGTGGCTCAGATCATCAGCTGCTTCTGGCAAGATTTAGGCTTAAATTAAAGAAAATGGGGAACACCACTAAACCATCCAGGTATGACCTAGAACATATACCTGAGGAATATACAGTGGAAGTGAGGAACAGATTCAAGGGATTAGAGTTGATAGACAGAGTACCTGAAGAACTATGGATGGAGGTCCGTGACATTATACAGGAGGCAGCAAACAAAATTATCCCCAAGAAAAAGAAATGCAAGAAAACAAAGTGGCTGTCTGAGGAAGCTCTACAAATAGCTGAGGAAAGAAGGAAAGCAAAAAGCAAAGGTGAGAGGGAAAGGTTTGCAAAACTGAATGCAGACTTCCAGAGAACAGCAAGGGGAGATAAGGAGGCCTTTTTAAAAGAACAGTGTAAAGTAATAGAGGAAAATAACAGAATGGGAAGGACTAGAGATCTCTTCAGTAAAATTGGAGAAAACAAGGGAGAGTTTCGTCCAAAGATGGCCTTGATAAAGGACAAAAATGGCAAGGACTTAACAGAAGCAGAAGAGACTAGGAAGAGATGGCAAGAATACACAGAAGAACTATACAAGAAAGATCTTGATGTCCCTGACAACCCCAATACAGCAGATGCTGAACGAGAGCCAGTCAACCTGGAAAGTGAAGTTAGATGGGCCTTAGAAAGAATTGCTAATAACAAAGCTAGCGGAGTGGATGACATCCCAGCTGAGCTATTTAAAGCTCTAAAGGATGATGGTGTTAAAGCGCTGCATTCAGTTTGCCAACAGATTTGGAAAACGCAACAGTGGCCACAGGACTGGAAAAGATCAGTTTACATTCCAATCCCCAAAAAGGGCAACACCAAAGAATGCTCCAACTATCGAACTATTGCACTTATTTCACACGCTAGCAAAGTCCTGCTCAAGATCCTACAAGCCAGGCTTCAGCAGTATATGGATCAAGAAATACCAGAAGTACAAGCGGGGTTCCGAAGGGGCAGAGGAACCAGGGACCAAATCGCCAACATTCGATGGATCATAGAAAAAGCTAGGGAGTACCAGAAAAACATCCAGTTCTGCTTCAAAGACTATGCTAAGGCCTTCGATTGCGTGGAACACAACAAGCTGTGGCAAGTCCTCAAAGAGATGGGAGTACCAGACCATCTCACTGGTCTCCTGAGAAACCTTTATGCCGGCCAGGAAGCAACAGTCAGGACAGAATATGGAACAACTGACTGGTTTAAAATAGGAAAAGGAGTACTACAAGGCTGTATACTGTCACCCTACTTATTCAACTTATATGCAGAGAATATCATTAGAAATGCCAAGCTGGATGACTCGCAAGCCGGAATTAAGATACAGTGGTACCCTGACTTACAGCCGCCTCAACTTACAACCATTTCGAGTTAAAACCAGCAGTAGTTACAAAAAAGTTCCCTCAACTTACAACCACAATTTTGACATATAACCAAAAGGCAAAATTTTTTATTTGTTTTCACTTTTTTCCCCTTCAGCTAACTGTTATTCAGCAAAGAGGCTGCTTCTCTGTAGCTTCTTCGCCCTCATAGTTTGTTTTGGAGAGAGACTGTCTGGCATTTTAGGTTTTAAAAATATATCCTTCCCTGCCAAAAGCAGATGCATTCACTGCTTTTGCATTGGTTCCTGTGGGTTCCAACTTGACTTAAGACCATCATTCATGTACAAATTAAGTTCGTAAGTAGAGATACCATTGTATTTCTCTTAGGAATGCATTGAAATCTAAAAACCATTTGTACCAATTAATAGCATTTCAATGCATTCCTATGGAAAACATTGTTTCGAGTTAAGACCATTTTCTATGTACCAATTGTGGTCGTAACTAGAGGTACCCATGTAGCCAGGAAAAACATCAACAATCTCAGGTATGCAGATGACACCACCTTAATGGCAGAAAATGAAGAAGATCTAAAATGCCTCCTGACAAAGGTGAAAGAGGAAAGTCAGCCTGAAATTCAACATCATAAAAACCAAGATCATGGCAACTGGCCCCATCACTCCCTGGCAAATAGAAAATGAAGAAGTGGAAGTAGTAACAGATTTCACCTTCTTGGGATCCAAGATCACTGCAGAGGGAGACTGCAGCTAGGAAATCAAAAGACGCCTGCTCCTTGGAAGAAAAGCTATGGCAAACTGAGGTGGCGTAATAAAAAGTAGAGACATCACCTTGCGAACTAAAGTCCGCATAGTCAAAGCAATGGTATTCCCAGTAGTCATGTATGGTTGTGAGAGCTGGACCCTAAAAAAGGCTGAGTGTCGAAAATTAGACGCTTTTGAGCTGTGGTGCTGGAGAAGACTCTTGAGAGTTCCCTGGACAGCTAGGAGATCAAACC
>JAIOUR011582082.1:0-11957 GCA_020711275.1 Calotes versicolor
TTAAAATATCCACCCATGTCCTTCTCTTACTTCCTTAATGGAACCTTAAGATTCAAAGAGAAAGAGAAATGTTTGTGGGAGTATTACAAATGCTAGATATAGTCCATATGTAGAAATGATTAAATTTATTACTGAACAATCTTGAAAAGCAGATATATTTACATTATGGAGTAGAGTAATAATATTATTCTGCCTTAACTTACCAACTATAGCTCAGCTATCAGTTTAATTAATTTTAATTTTAGAACTGCAGAGTTGGTGGGGGGACTTTTAAGCTCCCTTTGTCAAGGAGTGGACAATCAAACTCCCAGCGTAGCCTGATGTTGATGTGAGCTTCTAACAGTTTACCTAAGTCAGTGATGGCAAACCTTTGGCAATCCAGACATTTTGATTACAACTGAAACAGCCCTTTAGGTTAAGGTCAAGCACCCCCGAACATGCATGTGTCGCATCCAACTCTAGGGCCAGTGCTTGTCTCTGTGTTTAAGCCAAAGAGCCAGTATTGTCCATGAACATTTTGCAGGCATGGCACATGGAACACTTACCTTCCCGCTTTTTAAGGTGGTATCTATTTGTCTACTTGTATTTGCATGCTTTTGAACTGCTAGGTTGGCAGGAACTGGGAGTGGCACCCAGGATTCGAATCACCGAGCTGCTGACTTTGCAGCCAACAGTCAATATAGGCTAGGAATTCTGAGAGTTGCAGTCTAAGCCATCTAAAATTTACCACCACTGACCTAAGTGGTAAAATGCCACAGATTATTCATGAGCATTCTGACTTCTTCAGAATAATTGCAATGGGACTTGATTCTGAATTAAGAATTAGAAGATACTTCATTGAGACTCAGTCAGATCCACCACCCTTTCACTTATAACTATTGATTGAAAAGTTTCCTCTTTTATTTTTAAGTTGAATGCTCTCAGAAATGCCATACAGAGTATTTTGGATACTACTGAAAGAGATGGTCTGAACCCATTAACACAACAAAGCATAGCTGAATATAAGATTGAAATCAAGTAAGTAATATCTATTGTTTCATTTGTTTTGTGTATACAGTACAGAGAGGTCATCTAGTTTGAATATGAAATGCTAGTGCATGCAAAACAGCTGGGTCAAAAGTGAAGGTGTAAATTCTTGCTCGCCCTGAAAGAATGAGAAAAAATTCTATGCAAAATACTGTACTTGTTTAATGTAAATAATGCAATTGGAACTGGGTGCATGACCTGTAACAATCAGCTGGTGGTTTTTCTGCATGTCTGTGCCTTTATTCCTCTGAGGAAAAGATCACAGGTTTGTCCAGTTAGTTTCTAGAAGATTTAAAAAGTAACTGTCTCCTGGAGGTAAGGAATCTTATGAGAGTTGAAAACGCCTTTTTCTCAGGAAGTTGACTCAGAAGGAGCAGATGATAACAAAGAATGATAGTTTTACTTTGCTTGTTAAGATATATGAAGTTGTTAATACTGTCTTCCACTCAGATCTTCATAAAGGCTTTCTTTTAAAAAGACATTAAGTATAAACTTCATAAGTGATTGTTTTTATTTGAATGAAAAATGTAGATTGAAATGAACAGATAAGTGATGTACTCCATTTCAGTATCTTCCCTCCTCCATATCATTTTGCACAAGGCAGAGGTTCAGGACACTGACCCTGTGTTCTTGAAAGATCCTCAGTCTCTTGTACGTAGATGGGGCTTTTGAATATGTTGGCCTGTAATAGTAGCGTAATTCTTCAAGTGGTTCTTTATGAAGTCACACATCCTGCCCAATCTCCCCTCCCTGTCACACCCTCAGTAGTAGCAGCAGTTGACAGGAACTGAGGGGGGAGGTTGCTGCCAAGGTACTTTTTCAAGGGAGCATGGAGCCAGCACTAACAAGCTGTAGAAAGCTCTCGAATATTCCAAGAAGGCTCTGCACATGTGCGAATCACCTTAAATGTGACTTCACAAAGGACAACTTGAAGAAATACTGTTAATGATTGGTAGCTTGTTCTTTTTCAGTCTCATAGTCTCACTAATAGTTTGGGTTTCTATATTTCAACAGAGAAACAAGAAGACTTTGTAATATTGAGCAAGAAAAAGATCGAGCCTTGCTTAAGGCTATTATCAAAGTATGGAAAGAAATCAAATCCTTGCGTGATT
The DNA here is from genome assembly GCA_020711275.1 of Calotes versicolor. Taxonomy (NCBI): domain Eukaryota; kingdom Metazoa; phylum Chordata; class Lepidosauria; order Squamata; family Agamidae; genus Calotes; species Calotes versicolor. The sequence goes on from JAIOUR011582082.1 coordinate 2,139, forward strand.
TTCAGAAGTTTACTAGCACACCCCTGAAGCTATTCTTACGAAAGTATGTTTTGAATCTATTTCCCATGCAGCAGCAAGACTTAATGATTACTATTGATTATGGCATGTTTTAAAGTTACAGAGATGAAAACTTTGTTCAAACTATAGAGCTAATGTGATGTATTTCTTCTTTGGGTTAATAAAGTCTTGCGATCAGTTCCCATAGAAAACTAGCATGTCAAGAAAATTTTTTTTTTTTGAAAAAATTCTTGAAAAATTGAAAGGAATAATTGAGAGTAAAAATATAATTAAAATAGTCAGTGTTTGTTTATATATAGAGAAACAAGATGACTGTGAACTTGGAAAACCATAACAGCAGAAAATAGAACAGTTGATATTATCAGAATTAAAGCCTTCATAATAAACGTTTTTAAATCACAACTGTTTTCAAAGTGAATAATTGTTTTTGACATGGCATACATTATTCTAATAAATGAATTACTTTTGAAGGGAGGAGGTTGATCAGAAGTTGGATTGGAAGGCATATGAGGCAGAAATACAGGCTGAAATAGCCGAATTGTTAGAGGAAAAGAATGAGGAATATGAGAAGAAAAAAGAACAATATAAACTGGAGCTTCAGGAATGGAAATCTTGGAAAAAAGCACAGGTTTGAGTTAACATAATTGTATATTGGAAGGTGCTTCTTGATTGTGTTCCACATTGGCTGATTGATAGGATGTGACATGTGTACTACAAAATAACAGCAATGCTTACTAAGTAGGTAAAATGCCATATGGTCACGTGCCCAGTATCTGACTTGTTTGTTTCTGACTTTAGAGTTTTCCACATATAAAGCACAGTGATACCCTGTGCAACAACATTAATCCATTCCTACCGCTTCACCATTAATAGAATGGCTCCATAGGGTTGACATTCTGCAAACTGGTGTACTGCGCATGCTCAGTACTGTACTGAGTGTGCATAGTCCACAACCAGAAAGAGGTTGCAGACCCGATGCCTCCATTTGTGAGCAAAATGTTCACAAACCGAAGGCGTTTTGCTAGGAAGCGGAGGTTTCTGTGCACAAAAGGAGGCATGGAGTAGGAAGGCCTAGATAGGCAGGGTAGAAATTCAATAAAATAAATAAAAAATAAATGGTGCAAGATTGACCCTGTGTTCGTTGCACGAATTTGACATCACGCAAATCAGTCGTTGCATGGGGTATCACTTTATTCAAAAGTGGCTTGGCATCCTCCCCTTTTAGTAGCACTATGATCCTCTGGAGTTTGCCCAAGGATACACCTGGTTATTTTTTCTGCCCAGAAGCATAGTGAGGAATTAAATTCCTGACTCCTGATTCCACAGTCAGGCATTCCAGTGAGTACTTGAAATTCTGGATAATGCTTCAAGTCTGTGGTTTGTTCATGTTGTAAAAACTGTTTTTGAGCTCCTTAAACGTATACTCAGGACTAGATCCCGCCCCCCAGTATATCCTCTAGACCAGAGGTCCCCAACCACTGGGCCGGGGCCCACTACCGGGCCGCAGATTGGCAGGAACCGAGCCTCAGAGCCCACAGTTTTCTATAGGCACACCATTTTTAAAAAGTTCCCCAGGCTGTGCGTGCTTTTAAAAAATGCTCCCCTGGGCGACATGCACCATATAAAACACTACCCCAGGGCCACTTTCACCATAAAAATGCTCCCCCAGGCTGCACACACTTTAAAAAAGTTCCCCTGGTCCTTTGCAGCTTGGAAAAGCGGACCACCCGGCCGCGGAGGAAGAAAGGTTGGGGACCACTGCTCTAGACTCTAGAGCAGTTGGCCCCAACCTTTTCTTCTCTGTGGCCCAGTGGAGGTTTTCCCCCTAAGCATGTGTGGCCCAGTGGTGCCTGTTTCCAGGCATGCAGAGGCAGGGGGACCTTTTTCCCAGGCATTGAAGAGGCTTCTTTTTGGGCCCACGCTTGTGGGGAGTATTTAGTTGGGGGGGGGTGCTTTAGTACACACAGAGACCTTCCCCCACTGTTGTTTCCCTCATGGTCGTGACAAAGTGGTCAAGAAAGGAAAAAGCCCCAAGCAGAGCAGGGGAAGACGTTTGGGTGTGTCCACAGGCATGCATCTTTCTGGGAACCTGGCTGACTCTGTAGCCCTGTCCCTCATGATCCACTGCCCGGTGGTTAGCGACAACTACTCAAGAGCCCTGCCATTCATAGTGTTTGTGAAACAGCAGCTTCAGCACAGACAATACCATGGCAGGCTCAAGAAAGAAGGAAGATGTGAAAGGCTGTGAAACCTGTAAGAATAACATGCATAGCAGGCTGTTTTGATAGTAAATGATGACCTGCAATGTGTAACCTGTATATTAAATTGTGAGTTGCTGAGAAAGCGTGTTAAGTGCTATGGATAGTATATGGGCAGCAGACCGTATTTTGCTTTGCATCCCAAAGGACACTTAGTTGGCAAGAACTTTTAAAATCTTCAAATTTTCAAACTTTTGGTAGAAATCATTGTGGGGGCTTCTTGCTTCGCCTATTCTTTTTAGCTGTTTTTAAATTTTATTGCCATTGCCTTCTAAGCTTCTTTGTAAATGATAGAACTTACTAAATGAAATGACACGTAAAGAATTTGTACTTGAAAAACCCAAATAAGAAGCAGTAGGGATAGTTCAGCAGTCTTGTTGAATAAACAAAGAAACAAGTGCATGACACCTTAGATCTGTTTAAAGAATAATGTGGGACAAAATACTTTAACTAAAATAAATAAAATAGATATGCCAGGATCTTAAAATAAAACAAACTAATTTTATTATAAAAGCTTTTCTGCTTTCTTGGAGCATTCTGTATGAATGCTCCAAGAAAATTTTCTATCCAAACCAGTTTTATATCCATTGAAAGGATTCTCACCAAAAACTTCATGAGTTTAGCTTCCAAATAGAAAAATTAAAAACCGCATTTAACACATTAAAAGGTCAAGCTTTCGGCATAAAACCACGACATGCCATCTTTATGATATCAGAAGCGACAACTAGATGGTACATTGTACAATATATAGCACACACAGTCAGGTTGCCAATTTGTAAAAAATTACCTCACTGCCGAACTTATGCAGTTGATTAAGGCAGCCATGAATCACTAAGTTTTTTCCCATCTTCCCGGTTCACCACCTTATCCCTCAAACATATTTTTAATGATTTCCTTATCAGTCTTAACTTCCAAGAGTGAGAAAGGTGCAGCTTTTTTGTTTTGTCAAAGCAGATCTTATGCCCAGTTTTCCACCCATGCTTAGCCAATGCAGAATTTTCTTCCTGGGCCAATTTAAGCGAAACTCAGAGGTTTTTGGTGATAAAACTGGTTTGCATCTACCCTAGATGATGATGATGATGATGATGATGATGATGATGATGATGATGATGATGATGATGATGATTCCCTCCGGGGAGAAAGGCGGTATACAAATAAAATTGTTTATCATCATCATCATCCAAAGCCATATTAATTTTATTTTTTGTTGAATGGGAAAATGTTTTATATATACAGAAAACAAGAAAGAAAAAGAAGAAAACAGGTGAAAACTATGAAGATGAAGAAGACTCTGAGTATATAGAAGAACATATGAAACCCGTTCCTCCTCCAGTGTTTGACCCGCAACAAATAGAACTGCAGGTTCGAGAGAGAGCTGCCACTATTAAACGGAAACCTGGAGAGCCTATTTTAATTCCTGAGTTGAACGTACTGGGTAGTGTCACTCCAAATGAGCTTTGCCCTATGTGAGTTTGCACAATGATATTTTTCTGATGATAGTGTGATTTATTGAAGGTGCTGTTGATTTATTTTGCTATTTGGACATACATCCCGAACCTATTTTGTGGCTTCAAAACTGGCACATTCTTAGTATAGAGAGACATTAAACACAAAAGACTAAGTTGACACAGTGAGCAGAATGTTTAGTGTGGGCACGAGGAAAGTAGTTTTTTGTCCAATTACACAGCAAATAGAGATGGCCTCAGTCACCCCCCCCCCCCGCCTTCAACTTCTTTCTCTTTGTCTGACAGCCTATACTAATGTTTGGAGAGAGGGAAGGATAAAACAAAATACATACCGTGCTTCTGTAACACTTGGTCAAATGACAAAATGTTTTAAGTTACCTTGAAATCATGGAGAATGCTGGCTCAATCTTTTTTTATTTCAGCTCATTAAACGCTAATTTGTGAATAGAAATCACTTTTAAAAACAGTTTAAATATAATTTATCATTTGGTATGTCCAACCTTCAAGGTCTCTGCAGAAAGCTATCAACAATATAATTATATTGCTTAGAGAGCTGGGTGTGAAAATTATTGGAGATAATTTCATTGCAGATTCAATAAATTTTGAGGAAATGTATTGACACTGCATAGTCAGAGGTGTGCTAGGTTGAGTGCTATGTTGACTGTACCAATTAAGATGTCATGAAATGGCAGAATCTGATCTGCTGGAGCAGTGTGTACTTACAGGCAGGCAAGATTTTTTTTTGTCTCATGTACAAACTGTTAAATCATTCTCATATATCCAGATTTCGTAAGACACATGACAGGTAAGCCCAGTGGTGATCTACATTCTCTACATAAAGGAAGGAGCTTCATAGTGGTAAGAGAGAAACAATTGATCAGCAGGGTTGGAATGCTAAAGCTTTTCCTATAGTACATGGAGAAAAGGTTATGGAAGATGTCATCTGATTAGAACTGTCATAATACTTATGTTTATATATTTGTAGTTTGTATTTAAAATGCTTTAAAGTACCCCAAAAGCCAATATATATATTTTAAGAGAAGTACTGTTCTCCTTCATGGAATTCCATGCATTCACACTGTTGGGTTTGCAGTGCGACCGCGCTGCCGATCAGCCAATCACAAGCTAGAGTCTTCAACTGCTGCGATCCCCATCATGCATGCTCTGGCATTGGCACCATTCTCCCCTCAGTTCCTTTTTGCCGCCGCCGTACCCCAAAATATTATATTACAGAGAAGTACTGTTATTTTAAGTGAAATTTTAATGTATTTTGTAGAGCTGAAGTTTCAAGACGTGAAGATGTAAAGAAACGTTCTCTATTCATAAAAGTTATTTTCAACTCTAAAGAAGTCTCAAGAACAGTTTCTCGGCAGTTGAGTTCAGATTTCAGAATTCATTTTGGGCAGGTATTCAATCTGCAAATATTCAATTGGCCAGAGAGCTTGAAATTGCAGGTAGGTCATATTTGTCTTTTTGTATAATGTCACATGCATACAGATCAAAACTAATGCCCTGATAAAGACCTGTGAAGAGTCCTTGGCTATGAATTGTTGTGCCTTTCTAAAATTCAGCCCCGTCCCCCTTCAATCTATGCTAATTAGTACTACTAGAGCAGCTTAAAATAGTAAAATAAATATTAAAAATACAATTTGTAGAAATCCAGTCCAGATAGCTGTTTTCCCAGTCCAGATAGACAGACACAGCTGGATAACCCAGGACCTTTCCTGAGGAAAACTGTATTAGATGTTCTTGTAACGAACCAAATCACATGCTAATCTGAAGCCACACTGCTGCAGGATGATGTTTTCTGCTACAGTGCTTTGCAAAGTGGTGATCTTCAGAATGGTGTCAGTTCATGCAGGGGCGTAGCGAAGGGGTGGGCAAGCACCATGGACAGCACCATTATTCCCATAGACTTCAATGCAATGTAGGTTGCTGTCCATGGTGCTTGCCCACCCCTTCGCTACGCCCCTGAGTTCATGAACTGTAACCCATTGGTCTGCAGCAAACTACCCGGGGGTGAAAGTATGTTCTTTGTCATGGCCTTCATGTGTGCACATAGATGGGTTCTGTCACTGTGCGTGCATTAAAACTCAGAAAGCAGAGCCTTCAATTTATTTCTTTATTTGATTTCTTTATTTAATTTATATACCACAATATCCATCTAGGCTACAGCCTACTCTGGGTGGTGTTTAGGCATCTTTCTCCCCAGTCTCTGCTGCACATGTGCAAGCTTCTCTTCTCAGTCCTATTTTGTCTCTCCTTGCAATACTACAGACCGTGCCAGAGGTTGATCTTCTTGGAATGTTTATTTCCTTTTTTCTCTCCTAAAGCCAAATAACAATTGCTCTATAGTAGTTTTTGATAGGATGTAGTTTGCCCAGCAACTCACTCACTGTTTAACTAGCTTTTTTGGCCAGTTTATGGCCAGCTTTAACGAAATGTTAGCACTAAAATCCCTTAAGCCAGAAGGGCAGGGGCGTCCCAACTTTTTGCAAGGAGGGCCAGATTTGGTGAAGTGCAACTATGTGGGGGCTGGAGCCGCTCACAGCCTCCTCCGGCTGAGGTGAAGCTTCTTTCCAGTGAGGGAAGCACCCAGCACTGTGCTTGGTACTCAAAGAGATGGGAGTACCAGATCATCTAACTGGTCTTTTGAGAAAACTTTATGCAGGGCAGGAAGCAACAGTCATGATCGGATGTGGAACAACTGATTGGTTTAAAATAGGAAAAGGAGTATGACAAGGTGTATATTGTCATTTTTCCTATTCAACTTATATGCCAAGAACATAACGAGAAATGCCAATCTGGATGACTCACATGCCAGAATTATGATACTCGGGAAAAACATCAACAATCACAGGTATATAGATGATACCACTTTAGTGGAAAGAAGCAAAGAAGATCTTAAATGCCTCCTGACAAAGGTGAAAGAGTAGAGTGAGAAAGTCGACCTGAAACTCAACATCAGAAAAACCAAGATCATGGCATGTGGACGCATCACTCCCTGGCAAATAGGAAAGGAAGAAATTGAAGTAGTGACAGATTTTACCTTCTTGGGATCCAAGATCACTGCAGAGGGAGACTGCAGCCAGAAAATCAAAAGACACCTGCTCCTTGGTAGAAACGCTATGACAAACTTGGGCAGCATAATAAAAAGTAAAGAAATCAACTTGCTGACAGGAGTCTGCATAGACAAAGCAATGGTATTCCCAGTAGTAATATCTGGTTGTGAGAGCATGACCTTGAGGAAGGCTGAGTGCTGAAAAATAGACACTTTTGAGCTGTGGTGCTGGAGAAGACTCTTGAGAGTCCCTTGGACAGCGAGGATATCAAACAGGTTAACCCTGGAGGAAATCAACCATGACTGTTCCTTGCAAGGTCAGATGCTGAAGCTGAAGCTGAAATATTTTGGTCACCAGATGAGAAGGGATGACTCCCTAGAAAAGACCTTGATGCTAGAGAAGATAGAAGGCAAAAGGAGAAGGGGACAACCAAGAGTGAGATGGCTAGATAATGTCAGCGAGGCAACATTGATGAACTTAGACAAACTGGAGAAATAGTGGAGGACAGGAGGGCTTGATATGCTGTGGTCCTTGAGGTCACAAAGAGTAAGACTTGACTGTGTGACTGAACAACACAACAACACAACATCATTTTATGCAAGCCAAATCTTGGAATCGCCAGCATAGGGGCTATTCTTGAAACTCTACTATATGCAGCAGATTGGATCAATGACAGTCGCAAAAAATCAGAGCAACAATACACTACTTTAGCTACAGCTGCCCACAAGGAGTGGGCTTTGCCACAATGAGTGGGCATCTCTGTTGGAAATGCTGTTGTCCTCTATTTCTGTTTGGTACCCACTTTCATATTTTAAAGTTTGCTAGTCACCCACTTGTGATCATACAGTGGAGGCCATGATGAAGGACAGGGTACTTATTTGTAACTTTTTTTTTTGAATGGCCAGGCATATATACACAACCCACCCTCTTCACTTGTTTTGCCATCTCTAAACACTTGGTCTTACAGGGGACAATATGAGACTGAGGGGAGCAGACTGCTCATATGCAGCTGAGATATAAAAAAGGGTCCTTAAATCGAAAGCTCTGGAATTTTCCAAGTCAGTATTTGCAGAAGATGGAAATAGGCAGACTTGACTGCTACATCCACCTGAAATTCCATGGTGAGCACATGGTCAAGGATGGCCCCTCAAACTCCAGACCCGGTCTTTAAAATCTAATCGTGTACCTCTCATGTTCAGCAGGAGAACCTTATACTATTACTTTGTCTAGTACTTGACAACTGAAGTACTGTAGGGCCTATGGAAGTGGAATTTATGACTGAGTTGATTTATATCCAAGTTAAATTTCAATGTAGTTTTCAGCCCAGTACTTTATATCCTATCAAGATCTTTTTAAAAAATTCTGTCTTCTAGGCCATTAGCTATTCCATTCCATTGTGAGCCCACTACAGATTTCATAAATGTTCCTTACACCACCTCCTTCAAGTCATTAATAAAAATGTTGAAGAACAGCAGGTCCAGAACTGAGCCATGTGATACCCAGCTTGTTATATACTGTACAGTAAGCCCCCGCAAAGTTGCGGTTCACTAACTGCGGTTTCAATCTTTTGCGGTTTTCCTCCCAGTCAATATTTTTCAGTAAATTCCTTGTTTTTTCCAGTCTGTGGGGCCCACTGGCTGGTGGGAGCGTCGACAGCAATAGCCCTTAGGCTGGCACGGAGGCAGCTAGTGCAGTTGTTGGTGGGTGGCAAGTCTCCCAGGAGGCTGGGAGTGGCCATTGTCAGGATCTTCTCCAATGTGGGAGACATTGCACATGCATTATGGCCATTTTTTAAACCACATCCGTACATTGCGGTTTTTCACTATTTGCGGTAAGTCCTGGAACCTAACCCCAGCGGATACTGGGGGCTTACTGTACTCCCAATTTGAGAAGGAGCTACTGATAAGCACTCTCTGAGTACAATTCTGTAACCAACTTTGTATCCACCTGATGATTGTTTTAGCCAACTCACACCTAGGTAGTGATAATTAAGAAAATTATCAGGAATATTATTTTGTACTTGTACTAGGGTGTTTCATTTTGTAAGGCAAAAAATAAAATTTAAAAGTTTTGCAGACTTTGCTTACGCCCCCGAGTCTCAGTGATGGAAAAGATATATATGCCAACTTTCAAGGATGGGATAATATTTAGAGGTTTCACTCTTTGATCAGTTTTGTAAAAGTAGGCAAAATACAAATTTTCAATGTTAATTAAATTTATTGGGAAAACTTGAAATCACAAACTTTATATTAAAACTGGACACTAGGAATAATAGGTAGCATGATAGGCAAAACATATTATTCAACTTTGAACAATGCAGTCCTTTCTTTTGTTTGCTTGATGAAGATTTCTGTGATGCTCGTCTAACCTCAACAAGAATTGTTTCTATTGTTCCTCCCTGACCGATTCGTTAAATGGGACCAACGGGCTGCACGGCTTCAGAAGGTGAAAAATTCGTTGCCGTGCACTCCGTCAGTCCCTTCGTACCTTGAAACATTCGGTTCTCGAGTTAATTGTACCTTGAGGTCTCACTGTAGTCTTGTTCACTATCATGAGAACGTAGTTCCAAGGTAATAGAGTATGTTATGTACATTTATCATCATGTCTACAAATAAGGACCTTATTCTCTTTCACAGCTATTTGAATCAGTTGAACTTGGCAGTCCTAAAATGTTGACAGAAGTGTTCATACCAGTTCCTGAGACTACAGTTCTAACTGGGAGAGCTCCTATAGAAGAGCTAGAATTCAGCTCTGATCAGCCCATACAGGTGGACCATGAAGGAGTGGGAAGCGGTACAGAGATTTTAATTTTAATTTTAATTCAAGGATATAGGCGTTGCAGGGTTGCCAGTGACTCACTTTTTTCACTTTTTTCACTTTTTTGAAATTACCCTCACTTTTGTCACTTTTTGACAAAAGTGATATGACTTTTTTGTCATATCAGAGCTTATTTGCGGTTATATTTTTGAATGAAACCTCCAAGGCCATTATCACACCACCATCCTTAATCTGGAG
>JAIOUR011583191.1:0-11940 GCA_020711275.1 Calotes versicolor
CCGACCAGTCCAACATGAGGCCATCGTCCTTGGAGGTGTGGCCAATGCCCTCTCTCATCCCGAAGGCTACGCACTTGACATTGAGGGGGGACGTGAAGGCATCGAGTAGGGGAGTCCCCCATATGCGGCATAATATATCGAACACCTCTTGGTTGAGAGACCATTCATGAGAGTTGTAGTGACGGTGGCTGAGAGAGTCTGCCAGAGCGTTGTCCTGTGTGGAAATGTGTATGGCAGTAGGGAACACCTTGTTGTGGTAGCACCATTCCCATATTTCCAGGGTGACCTTGAGAAGGTGATGGGAATGAGTGCCACCCTGCTTGTTCATGTAGAACATGGCAGTGGTGTTGTCGGTGACCAGTTGCAGAACCTTGCTGTAGAGGAAGGGGGCAAATGTTTGGAAGGCCTTCCACACAGCCAACAGTTCCAAGTGGTTGATAGGGAGAGACAGTTGTTGCTGGTCCCATAGGCCATGGACCGTGAGGCTGTTGCAGTGCCCCCCCAGCCTGTCAAGCTGGTGTCCGTAGTTACCTGGACCTCCGGGCTGAGGGGGAGGAATGGCCTTGGGAGAGGTGTGGTGCGGACCACCAAAGGAGTTGGTTGGCTACCTGGTGTGGGAGACGCAGGAGTTTCGAGGGAAGGTCCGTCAGCGGATGGAAGTGGGCAAGAAACCAGTGCTGCAGGGGGCACATCTTGAGATGCGTGTAAAGCACCGTGGAGGTGGTTGACGCCATGAGCCTCAGTAGGCTTTGAACAGTCCGGGCAGGAAGAATAGCTCTGGGATGGAAGCAGGGGAGCAGTCCGGCTATTGTGGAGATTCTGCTGGCAGGTAGATAGGACCACGCAGTAGTGGAGTCGAGGCGGGCTCCAATGTAGGATAAGGTTTGAGCGGGAGTCAAAGAAGACTTCAGGAAGTTGACTTGGAGACCCAGATCTGCAAGGAGAGAGAGAGTGAAGTTGGTGTCTCTTGCTTGAGTCTTGGAATTTGCGATCAGTAGCCAATCGTTGAGGTACAGGTAGATGGAGATGCCCCGGAGATGCAGGAAGGCGACCACCGGTGCCATGCAGTTTGTGAAGACTCTCAGTGCTGTGGAGAGTCCAAATGGGAGGAAGAGATATTGGAACACTGTCCCAGCCATGGAGAACCGAAGGACTTTGCAGTGGTCCTCCCTGATAGTGATGTGGAAATAACGCGTCCTGAAGGTCTATGACAACAAACCAGTCGCCCCTCCGCAAAAGAGGAATTATAGTGTCCAGGGACGTAATGTGGAAACGGCGTGGTGTTATGAAAAGGTTTAGCTGTTGGAGGTCGAGAATAGGACGGAGACCGCCATCCTTCTTCAGGACAGTGAAATATTTGGAGTAGAATCTGTTCGTTGAGGTCTCCTGGGAGATCCACTGTATGGCCCCCTTGGAAAGGAGGGATTGCACCTCTTCCTGAAGGGTGGAGTTCCATGGTGTTTCTCGTTGCGGGCTAAAAGGAGGCACACCATCAAATTCTATGGCGTAACTCCTCAGTCAGTTCATGATGGAGAGAGCCCATGAGTCTGATGTTATGGAGAGCAAAGCTGGAAGGAACGGAGAGAGACGCATGGTGGAGCTGACGTAGCAGATCTCGGTCAGAGGGCTTAAAAACCCTGTTTGGGTTTCTTTTCACATCTCTGATACTGTTGACGGTGTTGGCGGTTGTTGGCCACAGAGGGATGGGTTGGCAGGCAGTTCTGTGGGCGCTGCTTAGTGTAAGGCGATCTGTATTGTTGGTATTGAGGTCGTTGATACTGGTACTGCAGGCGATGCCATTGCCATTGCTGTCTATAGGGCCGGTAGGAGCTTTGGATGGTGCAGGCCCTGGCCATTTTTTGTGCTTTTGCAGAGCCTCGAAGACGTCATCTGTTCTCTCATCAAACAGCCCATCCCCATAAAACGGCCGGTCCTCTATCCGTGCTCTAGCATTGTCAGTAATCGTAGCTGCTCGAAGTCACGCATGATGCCGCAGGGAAATAGCAGAGGCAACCTGCTTGGAAGCGGCGGACGTGAGATGTTTGGTAGACAGACGCGTTTGCTTGGTAAGGAGTATGGCTTCCTGATGATACTGGGAGAACTTAAGGCGGAGCTCCTCGGGGAGGTGGTCGAGCAGTGGAGCAAGATCATCTAGAAGGTGTCAATGATATGCCCCCATTACCGCTTGGTAGTTGGCCACACGCATGGTGAACGAGGCCAAAGAGTATTGTCGGTGGCCGATGATATCATTCTTCTTTCCTTCCCTATTCAAAGGTGTAGGGACAGTACCCTTGTATTTGGCTTGGGCGGCATCCACCACGTCGGAAAGGAACTGGGCATGGGTACCATGAATCTTATACATGTTATCAATTCATTTAGGGATCGGTTTGTAGGAGCATGGCTTCGACCAGGACTCTTTAGCAAGACGAAGCAACGGCTTGGCGAAGGAGTCGATGGTCATGGGCCATATTGTTTTGAAGATGGGTTCATCTTCTTCGTGAGGTTGTGGAGCAGAAGTGGGAAGGTTAAGTGCTGAGGCCATACGTGATATCAACTAAAATATGATTTATAGTCAGAGGGCACAGGCAGCCTGGGGTCATCCTCCCGGTCAGAGTCATGGGATAATGAGGTGGCTCCAGATGCAGCAACAGATGGAACAGTAGAACCCTCCTCCTCAGTCTGTTCCTGCAGGAGGGATGCCAAAGAGCGAGCCTTCTTGGGAGGGTGAGTAGGCTGTGGTACCGTAGAGGTCGGATGCTTGTGATGATGGGACAGTCGAAGCTGGAGCTTAAGGACCATATGGAGTGACTACGGGAGGAGTAGAAGGCAGACCCAGTTGAAGAAAAGCGCCCGGCCACCTAGACATAGAGGCCCTAAAAGGCAAGTAGTCCCAAACCAGAAAAACAGGCTGTGAAGGAACGGTATGAGGCAGAGCAGCTGCCGTGGTATCAGGGGGCGGTCTGGCACCCGCGATACCATGTGGCGGTTGAGATTCCTAAGTACCGTAGTTCTGAGGAGGCCCAGAGCCATCAAGACCATGGATGGCGGGTGGCTTGAAAGCCTCAAAGCTGTGCAGTGTTGCTTCTGGGTCCTCAGTACCGTGCTGTTGTGGTGCCGGGAGCAATGATGACGCTGTCGAGAGGTTCGCAGGGAAGGGAACATCGGAGAACAGCGTTTGAAAACGCTCTATATCCCACTTGCCAGCAACGTCGGGATAGCATTCGCAGTACCGATCGAAGAAATTAGATTTAAAATCAGCCGTCGCCAGTCCCTGGGAGTGGAAATCAGGGACGGTACCATTGGGTGGCCCTGGGGGGGGGGGGAATAGTTCTCCAGTTTCTACCGAATCAGAATCCTCAGCTTGGCCATGCTTAGAGCCGGCGGTGGAAACGTTAGGGCAGCCCAGCGAGCGTGCCGAGCTCAGAGAAGGCATGGTACCGACTGGTACCATAGTCGCATCCAATGCCAATGTAGCAGAAGCCTCAGCTGATCCCATAGTGGACCTATGAGGTCTGGAGCCCTTCGAGCTCGTTGCACTCTTTGAATCCAAGGGCGTTCGCGAGCCCTTATGCTTTGATCCCGAAGCGAGTTTACCAGATTTAGAGGATTTCACCAGCTTTTTAGAGTGCTTTTCATGATTCGGGCCATGAGTCTTCCTCACCTTGTTGTCCTTCACTGGAACGGAGGAGGGGGGCACAGTCGCAGACTCCACTAGTGACAAGGATTGAGCCCAAAAGTGTGAGCGGAGTCGCTGAATTTGGAGATGAAGGGCTTTTTTAGTAAATTTAGTAAGAGCAGGATTCCACAACGTATGACCCAAGCAAAGGAGACACAAAGAGTGTCCGTCGGTGGAGGAAACTTTGGCTTGGCAACGAGCACAGTGCTTGAATAATGGCACCAATACCATGCGCCGAGGGAAAAGGGCGGGAAGTGGCTGGCCCGAGGGCCAGCACGCGCGCGAGAAAAGTCCAAAACCCAGCCCTGCACTCCTTACTATTGCTGTCCTTATTTCCGATGAAGAAAAGTCCACAAATGTGACAAGAACAACGGGATCCCAACAATGAAAATCGCTGAGGAGCAGAGAGAGGAGCATCCATGCAGCGGCGGGGAAAAAAGGAACTGAGGGCTGGATGGGAGGAGCCACGGTATGGAGGAGGGAGGGGGTCCCTCAGAGCTTTCTGGAATATTCCGAAGACAGGTATTGCGCCATTGTGTGAAGCCACAGAGGGTCCACGAAGGAGTAACTAGTGCAGGGAAAGTGCCTCAGAGGGAGACCACAGCTGCAGTATAAGGATATTTGTAAGAGGGACCTCAAGGACTTGGGGATGGACCTTGACAGATGGGAAACCCTGACCTCTGACCGCAGTGCCTGGGGTGAAAAGCTGCAGCATAGCCTACATAAATACGAGGAAGCAGTTGTCCAACAGGTGGAGGAGAAGAGACATGCACGGAAACAGCAAAACTTGGGGACTGGGCAAGGAACAGCATGTATCTGCCCCCAGTGTGGTAGGGACTGTCATTCCCAAATTGGTCTATTTAGTCACACTAGGCACTGCTTTTATGATTTCAACTCCAGGCATGATTCCATAGTCTCTTGAGACTGAAGGATGCCAATGATGATGATGGCCAGAATCTTCTTTGTATTCGGGCTGATATGAGTATACTAGGATGAACAGTGATGATGTTAATGAACTGGCACTTAGTGAATCAACTAGCACATAACAAGGAATACAAGTGGTGACTTGTTGATTACCTGCAAATTCCCAGTGAAGTTTATGCCATCACACCTCGTATTAGCATAAATACCAAATACGATTCCTACCATCTTTCTTACTTACTTACTTACTTACTTACTTACTTACTTACTTACTTACTTACTTACTTACTTACTTACTTACTTACTTACTTACTTACTTACTTACTTACTTACTTACTTGTTTGTTTGTTTGTTTGTTTGTTTGTTTGTTTGTTTGTAGAGACACCTTGAAGTTCCCAGAGGCAGGAGGCTGAAACAACAAAATCACCCCATGACCTGCTGGCAGGAAGTTCTCAAGGTCTGCATATGTGGCACAGAGCAACAGGTTGTAGTAGGCACAACATAGCTAAAGACAGCTCTGTTTAGACTGCTTGTAGGAATACTGTGTGAAACACTTTTGTAGCAGCCCCCTCTTTGCATGTACGGGTGGTGTGACTGTAGTTAGACACACGCCATTCAGGCAGGAATAAATCTGGAATCCCGAGACGATCGGGAGGCCTGCTTCACCATTCCTTTGACTCCTGTGTGTTTCTGTTGCTGCAACATCTGGTGCCCAAGCGTGGAGCTTGATACATCCTGCTTGCCTTTCCTGAGGAAATAGACTCTGTGCACCTCATCCACAAGGATCCCTTTCAGGCAAGTATGAGTTCGCATTTTAATACTGCACAGCAGAAACACTTAACTGTGATTGCCACTCTCCTCAGGAAAACTGGTAGGAGAGTCCCGACTCCTGGATGCCCAGTTGAAGGAATTGTTTAAGATTATTTATCATTCCTGCTCTTTTTATCCTGAGTGTGGGACACTCAGATTACAGGACTGGATAAAGTTAGCCTATTCATCTCCACTTTGAGCTGGCCTCTGTACTTTTGAAATGGCAGTGTTTAAAGATATGATTGGAGACTTGGACCAAGAGGAGCTTTTTCCACCGCTAACTTTTTTGATTGCAGAGGCCCCTTCTAGTCCCCGTATTTCCCCAGCCCCGTATTTCCCCCGTATTTCCCCAGTTCTGCCCACAGCCCCAAGGTTAGCTCCTGTAAATCTTTCAGAGCTATCCCAGTCACTCAATATACCCACACCAGGGTATGGTAATGCTCCTGTTTAAACCAGAATGAGAAGTGCATTTGAAGACATGATCCAACAAGAGAAGCTCAAAGGGGAGTGGGGCATAGAAGAAATGGATCAGCTGTTTGAAATCTCCCCTCTTCCAGATATCTCTCTAGATATCCTGCTTAGAGACAGGCAGGAGTCATTTTCAGCCTCAGAGAGACCTTTACAATCTGCTTTTAACCAGTCACAACTGGGAATGGGAGGAATGAAAGGAATTTCATCTCTCAGTGCAGCACAGGGGAAGGGCCTGTCTGCAAAAGAATCAGCTGTCATGATTGCTGTTTGCTCAGTCCAGCACAGAATCAAGGGCAGACTATGGTTAACACAAATGCTCTGCCATAGATGCACCAAAGCACAGAAGCAAGGGCCAAAAGTGACTTCAGACAGGTCTCACAAGCAGTAGCCAGGGATCAGACTGAGAAAGGTTCCTCTTGCATTCTCACGCTAGCAATTCAGAGCTGCTCTGCTGAAAGACAGGATTCTTTGGAAATTTGTCAAGGTCTCACCCTCCGCCGTGCAAGAGCTCGTTTTTCTCTTGGTAGATAAGAGGTAATGGAGACTCAGCCGACATGATTTATCTCCTTGAAACAGTTTTCTTGTGGCTGCATGTATTCATTCTTCTCACCTTTCTCTTGGAAAGTCTCACTTCCTTGCCAAACCAGTTAGCTGTTTCTAACCGTCTCTTTGAAACTGAAATCACTGTCATGATGAGCAATCTTACTTGACAACTTACAACTGCATGTCAGTGATGGCTAACGTTTTTGAGCCCGAGTGCCCAAAATGCAATGCAAAACCAAGTTCTTTCTTTCAAAGTGCCAATACTGCAATTAAACCTGAACACTGAGGTTTGAGTTTAGGGGGGGAGGAACAATTCCGGGTTCTGGACTTCTTATCAGACAGCTTTCAGAGGGGTAGAGTAGGGCCTCAAATGTCCACAGCCCTCAGCCTCAACACCAGCTCCCTAAAGGACTGTGTGTTGAGTTGCTCTATACTCTCTATACTCATGACTGCACCTCCATTCACCCTAGCAACCATATCATCAACTATGCTGTTGACACCATGGTGGTGGGGCTCATCTCTGGAGTAGATGAGTCCACCTATAGAAACAAGGTGGAGCGGCTCTGTGTCTGGTGTGGGGACAGTAACCTGCTCCTTAACACTGCCAAGACTAAGGAACTGGTGGTG
The DNA here is from genome assembly GCA_020711275.1 of Calotes versicolor. Lineage (NCBI taxonomy): Eukaryota > Metazoa > Chordata > Lepidosauria > Squamata > Agamidae > Calotes > Calotes versicolor. The sequence continues at coordinate 7,049 of JAIOUR011583191.1, forward strand.
GACTACAAGAGGAAAAACACAGACATTCAGCCCCTGTATATTGGTGGGGACTGTGTAGAGAGGGTGGCTTCCTTCAGGTTTTTTGGGCGTTATTATCAACCTGACCTGGAGCACTACCACTACCACTCTGGTGAAGAAGGCCCAGCAGAGAATATACTTTCTCAGACTCCTAAAGAAAAACCATCTGAGCAAGTAACTGCTGGTGTCCTTCTACTGTTGCTCCATAGAGAGCATTTTGACATAGCGTTTCTATGCTTGTAGCAGATAGGAAAGCATTCCAGAGGGTCATAACCACAGCCCAGAAGATTATAGGATCCCCTCTCCCATCTCTGGAAGAACCTTATCGTTCCCGTTGCCTTAAGAAGGAAAAAAACATCTTGGAGGACTTATCTCATCCCGGACACTGTCTGTTTGAGCTGCTGCCTTCAGGCAGGAGATACAGGACATTTAGAACAAGAACAAACAGACTAAAATAGTTTTTACCCAAATGCGATAAGTATTCTAAATGCTGCAAAAATTTGAGTACTGTAATTAACTAAATGGTGTAACCTTGGGAGCTGTGACGGTTGTGATGGATGTGTGTGTGCATGATTATACATGTGTAAGTGTGTGAGAGAGTGTGCGTAGCCTTTTTAATGTATTTTTAATTTTTTAATTTTTTAAAATTTATTTTAGCCTTGCACATGGATTGCATTCAATTTCACTGTACCGTGCAATTACAATAAAGCATATATCTAATTAAAAATAAAGAATTTTTATCCAAAAAAACCTTTGCAAAACAAAATATATATAAAATAGCATAAAAAAATAAATATATGTATTGACAGCATTTTGAAATAAACACATTTACATAAAAGGGCATTTAACCATTTTTTGCATTAGTCATTTTAATTTTAATAAAAGGAATGAAATACCTTCCAGGGAAAATGTATTGAGTTAAATCAAACAAATGTGGTGTGTACAGTCTACTGGAAAAAATAATTAATTTTTTTGCCTTTTATAATCCAGTAAGCCCCCCCATCCCCATACTCTAAATTATAGAGTTTTCACAAATAATAATAATTTATTGTCATTGTTCTGTATACACATAGCACACACACACAATGAAATTCACACATATCCAGAGACCAGATCCAAAACACACACACATTCACACACACATAACAAAGTGGAGGATTGAAACTTTTTCCACTCCATAGGGGGATGGCAACTTTAAAAAGGTTGAGAATCACTGATATAGACTAACATCCTTTCCCTCTTCAATAAAACTAGAGAGAACAGGACTAATCAGAAATAAAAGCTGTCAGGATCAGGGCTCTGCTTAAACTTTGCAGCTCTAATGTTCACAGGATCAGTCCCACTCCTGTGGGGAACTTACATCAAGAAAGAACACCCCCAAAACCTTGCAAGCAGTTTCTCCAGAGTCTCACGACCTGTTCTCCCACTTTGGTAGCAGGGTCTGTGAATAATTGCTTAGCTAAGACACTTTTCAGAGCTGGCAGAGGGAAAAAAACACCTTTAATGGCTTTATAACTTGATGACCCAGGACCCCTAGTCACTGGGACAAGGCTTGGATAAGCCTTCCAGCTCTCTGTTCTGAAAACTCTTTAAAAACCCCACACACTTTTGGCTTTTGCTTTACTAAGAAAAGTCAAAGAAAAGAAATGAAAAAGGTTTCTACAAAGTGTTTGTGAATTTCATAGTTTGAAAGCCAGAGAAAATAATAAAAGCTAACCTATTCTATTTGAACCACTTTTCCAAGTTGTCCTTGTGAATCCATGTGAATCCATGTCAGAAAAAAAGATTCACAAGACATTGGAACAAGAAAGTATTATGCAGTCCACAAAGGGAAGTAATCTACACAGAAAACAAAGGAAAAAGTTCCAAGATCAATCACACATTCTCAATACTGTAACTGTAACACTCCTCCATCTTAGCACATAGTTCAATCAGCTTTCAGGAACCTGATTAGCTCCTCCCAGCATCTTCCAGTTCACTTCCATCAACCAGTTCTCAGGCTTTGCTGTTGCAGCCTCAGATGGTAAGGAAGATGTCCCCTAATCATTCTGGTTGCCCTCCTTCTGGAGATATGGTGACCAGAACTGCACACAATAGTTTAGAATAAGGCCACGCCCTAGATTTATGAGATGAAATGACACTTGTTGATTTATTTTCTATACGTTTCCTAATGATCTCTAGCATTGAGTTTGCTTTTTTTTTCACCACTGCAGCACACTTTCATTGAACTGTCCACTAGGACACCAAGATCCCTTTCCTGATTTGTTGCAGAGTTCAGACCCCATCAATTTATACATGTTGATTGGTTTTTTTGCCCCAACATGCATCACTCTGCACTTACTAACGTTGAAGCTCATTTGCCACTGGTTTGCTCACTCGCCCAGTGTTGAGAAATCCTTCTGGAGCTCCTCACAATCTCTCTTCATTTTTACAACCCTGTATAATTAAAGTGTTGTCAGCAAATTTGGCTATTTTGCTATTGACTCCTACTTCTAGATCATTTATGAAGAGGTTGATAAGCAGGGGTCCCAGTACTGAACCTTGGGGGACCCCACTCTTTACCTCCCCACATTTGGAGAAGTATCCATTTACTGCTACCCTCTGTTTCTTGACTCTTAGCCAGTTGCTGATCCAGGACAAGGTCTGTCCCTTTATCCCATGACTGGCAAGTTTATTCAGGAGCCTATGGTGTGGAACCTTGTCAAAAGCCTTCTGAAAGTCCAGATAAACAATGTCAACTGGATCTCCCTTGTTCACGTGCTTGTTGACACTCTCAAAAAATTCTAGCAGATTAGTGAGGCATGATTTGCCCTTGAAAAAGCCATGTTTGCTCTCTTTCAGCAGTGCCTTCTCCTCTATGTATCTATTAATTTTATATTTTAAGATGGTTTCCATCACTTTACCTGGGACGCATGTCAAACTGACTGGTCGGTAATTTCCTGGATCACCTTTGGATCCTTTTTTGAAGATTGGTTTTACATTTGCTACCTTCCAGTCATCAGACATAAAGCCTGATTTGAGAGAAAGGTTATATATTGTGACTAGGACATCAGTAATTTCGCCTTTAAGTTCCTTGGAAACTCGTGGATGTATGTCTGGTCCTGGTGACTTGTTGGCATTTAGTTTAACGCAGACATGTCCAAAGTCCGGCCCGTGGGCCAAATGCAGTCTGAAATGAAATTTCGAGTGGCCCGCGGGACCACTGCCAAGCCAGAGAAGGGGAAAAACTTTCCCCGCCGCCCTCCCCCCACCTGTAAGGTCCAGCAGTGGCGCTCCTTGCCCCGCCGCGGCCTGGCCTCCCCCGGCCGCCCACAGACTCTCCAGCCCATAGGGTCTGGCGGCTGTGGCGCTCCCCCCTCTCAGCCTTCTCTGTCCTTCACAGCGTCTTGGATCAGGCCCAGCTTCCCTCTTGTTTTCCCGAAGGCTGAGCGTGGGATCTGGGAGGAGCAGTTTGGTTATCTGCCGAAAAAGAACCCTGTGCAGGCTGCCTCTTGAGAATTGGGTGGTCTGTGGGCATGGTGCAGCGGGGGGGGGCATTCTGCAGGCACAGGGGGAGTGGTGCACGGGTGGGTGGGCAGCAGAGGAGATGGGGGTGCAGCGGCGGAGGCTTCCTCGCCTGCCAGGCCCCAGTGGAGGCAACTAGCCTTCCAGCTGCAGACTTCCCTTCCCGCCTTCCTCCTCCTCAGCCGAGGGACCCGACCCGACCTGCCATGCACCCCCCGGGCTTCTCCCTGAGCCTGCCAGATTACCCATACGAGGAGCTGTGGGGCCAGGTGTGCACTCCGCAGTGAGCAGGTAGCAGGTTTTGCCACTTTTGACAGTTGCTTCCCTCACTCTTTTCCTTTCTCCATGGCCAGGTGCGGAGGGCAGCCTGGAGCAGCAGCAGCAATGCTGCCTCCACCTCCGTGTTCGCTTGGGGATGACATCAGCACAATTCCTAGTGACTTCTTGGCTCTGGAAGGATCAGTGGCCAAAGTCGGCCTAACCATTAACAGATCAAAATGTGAAATCGTCGGCCTCACTGCTGAGACTCGAAAACAGTATTGAATCCAGATCAGCAAATGTAACAGACAAACGAATGACAGAAATACAAAGATATTACAGCAGGATTTGATTTTGTCCCAGTGGCAATCGAAACATCTGGAGTTTGAGGAGAACTGGCCTTGAGCAGGGGTGGCCAATAGGTATTATTTATTTATTTATTTATTTATTTATTTATTTATTTATTTATTTATTTAACATATTTTTAACCCGCCTTTCTCCTTGGAAAGGACCCAAGGCGGCTTACAGCATTGGAGGACTGTACACAAAGTTGACAGTAGTGAGAACAAAATCATTTCACAAGAAACAATGTAGACAATATTCAAAGCTAATAACAAAGAATAAGGAGAGGTAGCATAATCTACTGGTAGAGATCTACTAGTAGAGATCTGTACTGGTAGATATCTACATAATCTACTGGTAGAGATCTACTGGTAGATCATGATCTACCAGTAGATCGCAAAGGAGGTGTGGATAGATCGCCGGCTTTCCCATGCAGCCCCTCCCTTTCTCTCCTTCATGTATTTTCCTTTCCCAGCAAAATCAGATATACCTGCACGAAAGTATGTGCAATTTTGCAAGGTACATCAACATAAAGGTAAAGGTAAAGCCCCCCCCACACATGCATGCAAGTTGTATCCGACTCTAGGGGCCGGTGCTCATCTCCGTTAGAAAGCCGAAGAGCCAGTGTTGTGCAAATCCATGTACATGTGGCAGGCATGGCACACAGAACACTGTTACCTTCCCGCTTTTTATGGCGGTACCTATTTATCTACTTGCATTTGCATGCTTTCGAACTGCTAGGTTGGTAGGAGCTGGGACTAGCAGTGGGA
>JAIOUR011584301.1:0-11901 GCA_020711275.1 Calotes versicolor
GGTGAACTTCCTTTTGTCATGGACAACTTTCCTCCCTTACCTCTTTATTAATATAGATGTGTATTTGTAAAAGGTTTATAAAAATAATTAAAAAACAAACTGAAATAATAAATAAATAAACCATCTCCATCCTCATTATCCCAGAACTGTTAAACTGGCAGGGACCCCTTGATTATCAAGCCCAGCTGCTATCAAGGAGGCACAATGGGGAATCAGACTCCTGATCTCTGGCTAGGCAGCCAGATGCCTAAACCACTGAGCAGTGAACTGTCCATATCATGTATCTCTCCATATCATGATTGTCCAAGTTGTTGTTTTAAGCCAGATTGTTTGAGTGAATTGGTAAGTCAGAACTGTGTGCTACCAGTGTGACAAGAAATTGTCCACCTTAGGGTAGAGGACCTCATGCTAAGAGACAATGCTAAGTGACCTAACTCCACTCCCCTAAAAAAAAAAAACCTGCTGGAACCAGCAGTAGTTGATAAGAACACCACCGGATTCGAATGGTGAAAGAAGTCACGGCAAGTGGGATTGTCTATCTCACTTTTGTTCTTAAGAAAGAGAACATTTGACAATTATTCACTTCACTCCAGTAAACAAGGAATTGAGTGTGACCATTTTCACACAGGAAAGCTAACCCTAGCTTTTTAAACTACTAAGCTAGCACAAAGGCATACAGCTTTCATGTTCTAGCTCCAGCAGAAGGCATTCTGGTGTAGCATGGCCTCAGTTGGTCCCGTCAATGAATCTTTAGTCCAAACAAAAATAGCACTAGTGGAAGATGACCCTAGTAAAAGTGAAAAGGACCAGAGTGGAGGAAACACAAACACGAATACAAACTGCAAAATGATCCTGCTTGTATGGCGATGGCAAACAGGGGCCACTTCACATTTTAATTTGTAGTGAATGAAGTTTGTTTTCTAGGCAGGTCCTCTCATATATAATGGGACTTTGTAAAACATGACAAAAATTGACTTCTTCCACCTAAAAGCCATCCCAACAATTTGTGGTAGGGAAACAAAAGAACAGCATTTGCCCATTGTTTATGTTTATCTAAAATTATAGCTCAAAAACTGCACCACTCCAAGCTGTAAATGGCTCGGTGTAGGAGCAAAAATTACTGGTGAAAAGTAACAACTATAAATCTAACAAGTACGTCACCCACTCTTGTGGTGATAAAGATGATACAGGGTTTTACTGTTGTTGTCATCCTTCCACTCCCCATTTCCCTCCCTAGACTATTCCTGTCTTTCTTTAAAAAAAATTAGTAAGCTCACAGAGTAATTTTAACCATTCCATAATAACAGTATGGGTGTAGGCCAAAGGCATGGAGAGAGAAGGAACTTGCCATGACCTTTTAATTCTTTTGCAACATACAAAATGGAGTCACTTGATCAGTTTATTTACAAAAACAAACCTGCTAAGAGCATGTAACACACCCACAATGGCTGAAATCCTCTTCCATAACTTAGGCCTCATAAGCCTGATGATGTCATCAACTACAGCAATGTTTTAGGAATGAAAATACCGTATTTTTCGCCCTATGAGACGCTCCGGCCCATAGGACGCTCCCTAATTTTGGAGGAGAAAATCAAAGGAAAAAAGTTTTCCTTGTTTTCTTCCTCCTCAGGCCCAGCTGTGCTGCTGTCACTGGACCCAGGGGAGCCCAGCAGCAGTTTCCCATAGGAATGCATAGGAAGCCAATTAATCAGTTCCTGGATAAATTGCTTTCCAATACATTCCTATGGGAAATTGTTGCTCAGCTTTCCCAATTCCCCCGCTTTCCACCCTTCCAAAAGAAAAGAAAAAAAGAAAATAAAAAGAATCCATTTATACTTGATTTCAGTTCCTTCTTGAAACATTGCTGAGCACAGGGTGAAAAGAAGTAGGAAAGTAGCCACCTTTCAGAATGGATTCTTTTCTTTTCTTTTGCGGGGATCTGGAGGCTGTTTTTTACTTTCACCCTATAAGACGCACTTACATTTCCCCCTACTTTTGAGAAGGTAAAAAGTGAGTCTTATAGGGCAAAAAATACAGTATCAATCCTTTCCGGCTAAAGATTCCAAGGTTCCTTCCTATGGAATTCCTTCCATTGTAGGGCAGGAGTTGATGGGGGTGGGGGTACAGGACAGAAGAAAATATTTTAATTTATGAAAAGCCTGTGCTACTGGTAAAATCTTTGAAGCATAGGAATCCTGAGATATTTGGTGATGGGGAATAGAAAAAAAAATTCTGAAAAATTGCAGTATAACTTCAAGCAGCATGATTTTTTTTTTGCAAAATTAGATACTATTTGTCTAATGTATTTTCTATATTACAAATGCCTTCTTTCAAAATTAATATATTAATATTTATAGTAGATTTTGAAGAATTGAGCATACTGTTTTCAATGTTTTCAAAGTGCTGAGCTGTAGAGACAGGTGCTGATGAAATGAAATGGGTTTTGGATGGTACCAAAATAGGTTCAGTACCTCCCCACCCATTTCGGCTCCCTAGAACCAGTCACCTACCTCTCTTGTGCTTGCACGCAGTAAAGTTATAACCAGGAAGTCATCTGCCCATGCATCATTTGACACTACTCAACCAGGAGCTGAATTAGGGTGATGCTAGTCCCTACCCAGCACTCAGTTGGATAGTGTCAAATGACATGCGGGTGGGTGACTTCCTGGTTGTAACTTTGCCACGTGTGGGCACAAGAAAAGATTGTTTTCTCAGCATCCATCTCTACTGAGCTGTGCCAAGATGAAATGAGAAAGATCTCATTCCTATCAAAGCAATGGAACGTGTCTGTCTGAAATTTTGACTATTTCCCTCAATGCTTTCAATGAGAATATATGTATGTAAGAGCCAGTGTAGCCCAGTGGATAGTGAGTAGACTATGACCCAAGTGGTCCATGGTTCAAATCTTCACTTGACCAGGGAAACCCACTGCAGGTTAATAATGGTGAAGTATCTTGAAAATCCTATTAGGGTTGCAGTAATTCAGATTTGACTTGACTGTACATAGCAAATAAGTAGAGTAATTACATTTTATTTGACTCCAACCAACCATTTATATCTGAAAAGAACTGTTTTCAAGCCACATCTCTCCATTTCTTATACATTTCTCATTTTTTAAAATGTTTCACCCATTCCTCTTAATCCATGATTCTAAAAGTGACCACACTTAGGGAATTTCAGAAAGGAACTGTGTCTTCTTGGTAGTCTCTGAATTATGCTGCCAGCAGAGATATGACAGGTCCTTCTCTCCTTATGGTCAGGATTGTTGAAAACAAAATTATTCAGAGCTGTCTTGAACAACTAAATCTCCCAGATGCTGTTATTTTTTTTCTCTCTTTTTTGTTCCCACTAGTTTTTGACAGTTTTTTTAATTTAAAAAAATCATATTGTTGTATATATTTTATTTAGGTTCATGGTATACATGTATTTAAACTTGTTAACTACCCACAGCAGTGTTTGCTCTAATATGACAGTACAGTATAAATCAAGTCAATGAATACATTTCAGTGCAGACTTGTTTCTCTAGGTCACTTAATTTCTGGGTGTCTTTATTGGAAAAGTATCCAAAGTACTTAATTAAAAGTAGCTTTTATGTAAAGTTGTATGGTATGTACAAACTCTCCAAGGCTATATATCTCTGATTCTCTCTGTGTGTTTTCAAACTATGTTTCGAAAAAGCCTCCCTTGCATAGAACTTTATGGTTGTAACCAGCACTTGAGATAGGCTGAGACATCATTGAAGGATTTTTCCCTTGACAAATCCTCCTTTGTGCAATGACTAGGCAGGAGGATCCAGTAAATGAAAGACCCTTTAAAAGAGCAGCCGGGGACACTTCACCAGCCTGCTGCTATGCTCTTAAAATCCTTCAGTATAATTCACAGGGACAAGGCAGCATGGAGAACGACTGCAAAAAGAACCATTGTCCTCGACACAAGCAGGGTGCCCCACAACCAGTTGAAACAAAAGTACCAGAGAGATGCTTGACAATAACGTGCAATATGCCCTATTCCTCAAGATAAACTATGAAAAGTAACACAGATTTTGCACCACTGGGTTCTGTGAAACGAAACGAGCTTAAACCTAAATGCACCGTGTGCTGCAGATTAAACTGAATAACAACTTTATTTTTGAGAACATGATGGCTAAGTTACAAAAATTCTTCATTCTTTTCTCTCTCCTATCTCCTTTGTTAGAACAGCATCAGACTAATAGTGGAAGAAGGTACAGCATTTTGCCGGATCAAGTGTTGGGCTAGGGCTCAGGAGACTAGGAATGGAAATCCTCATTCAGTCACTGAAACTCACCGATAGTGACAATGGCAAAACACTAATTGAATATTTCCCATACACATTAGAACCCTATTAAGGTCAACATGAATTGAAAGTCCCTTAACAGCACACAACAATATCATTGTCACCATCAATTACAACAGCAACAAAAGCACCAACATTGGTAATGGAATAGAGAACCAAACTCGTAAGAAAGGTTTGTGCCTGTCTGAAAACTGAATGAGGATTGTAACAATACATCTGTACTGCACTGTTCAATAAGGAGGACCCAGAGTTAGTTTTGTCATGTTCTTTCACTTCACATCGTGGTTTTGGGACCGCAACGAAGCAGCACCGACAAGTAACTCATAACTGTACATATCTAAATTAGTAAAATGGTTAAGATGAATGCTGCACTGAATATGAATTTTGAATCCTCTACTATATTTTAGAGTAAACATGGATTAAAATTCTTAGATCTGTACAATATAAAGTCCAAAGGACTAAAATTTACTTGCAGTAAAATGCCACTATATAATATTACACGCACCACAATAACCATAGTGTGTCTGGCACTTTAGATGCACAATAATAAAAGTTTCTGGAAAATACAAATAACTGTTTGGGTTAAAAACATGTTTACTAGTTAAAACAAAGCTAAAATGTTCAGGAGGGAAAGGTCAGAGAATATTTCATTCCCTACTGAGCAAGTGGTCAGGAAGCACATTTGTCTCCATTTCCTGTCAAAACAGGAAGAGTGCAACTTCTTCCTCCACACAATGACTTTAGTTTTGCTTCCCACCTCCAGCTCTTACTCCCTCAGGGCCTTCCAAACAAATCCTTAGAAGACAGGCAGAAATGATAGTTTCTCTTGACCGCACTAGATCTAGTTTTTGAGAGCTAACTGATTATCTCCCTACCAATTTCCTTTGCTTGTTCACAATGAAAATTAAAAATGATAGGATCTAAAAAAATCATATGAAGCTAATTCATATTAAACTCACCATTGTTTAGGAGTTACAAGAATCACTGACCTTAAGCTTAGGAGCTAAAGATTTTAGAATCTCACTTTTATTTTATTTTTTAACACAAAAATCTATACCATGAAGATAACTTAAAGATCTATTTCAGGGGAGAATCAAGATAACCAAACTACATACTGCAACTTGTCTATGCCTTAAGCAAGGCTTCAGTTGTAAGTATAATTATTTTTAGCTTTCATTCAAATAAATCGACATTGCCTAACAAAATGTGTTCCAGCTTGAGTTCCAAATATTTGAAAACTTCTTTGGGAAAGAAACCGTTCTTATAAATAATAAATTCCTTTTGCAGTAATTGGGAACAAACTCAAATCTATTCAATTCAAACAAGAGCAGGAACACCTACTTATAAGAATCTGTGATGGTGATATATTTTAAAGACTCACAATGTGACTTGCAAATGGGAAGTACAGATTCATTTTTCCCCTTTCTAAGTCCTGTAATTAAAATGAGTTAAACACTGAGAAATGAATTTACTACTGAAAAATATTTTTTTAAAGAATGAACTGGAAAAGCATGATTTTTTAACAAAACGCATACAGTATTGAAAGCCCTTTTGCTGAATTATGAGCTGCAAGAACAGATGGTAAGTGACAATGAATATTCTCTCTCTCTCTCTCTCTCTCTCTGTGTGTGTGTGTGTGTGTGCGTGCGCACGCATGTAGTATATACATAAATGCATGTGAGCTAAGTGCTAATAACTAGTATTCACAAGCAAATAAAAAGTTTGTAGATGAAGTTGGATTTAGTATACTCAGCTTTTACAGGTTTGTTCTCAATTTGCATGCCACACCACATATGAGACAATTTTCATTTGTACTTCTTAAATGATCTCATGCATGATGAAAGCCAGAATAAAACAAATTACAGTAGTACCTCGACTTACAACCAGCTCGACTTACAACCATTTCGAGTTACAACCAGCAGGTGTTGCAAAAACTTCCCTCAACTTACAATCACAGTTTCGACATAAAACCAAAAAAGGCACAAAACATCAAGTATCTTCACTTTTTTTCCTTGAGCTAACTGTTGATCAGCAAAGAGGCTGTTTCTCTGTAGCTCATTCGCCCCATGGTTAGTTTTAGAGAGAGACTGTCTAGCATTTTAGGTTTTAAAAGTATATCCTCCCCTTCCAAATGCAGATGCATTAACTGCTTTTGTATTAGTTTCTGTGGGTTCCAATTCAACTTAAGACCATCATCCATGTAGAAATTAAGTTTGTAAGTAGAGGTACCACTGCATTTCTCAAAAACCACTTGTACCAATTAATGGCATTTCAGTGCATTCCTGTGGGAAACACTGTTTCGACTTAAGACCAAGACCATTCTCTATGTACCAATTGTGGTCGTAAATCTACCAGTGAACTTATTAAATATAGTTCTGTAAAGATAAGGCTTTAATGTCATGTTAGAGAACATATAAAACGTATGTGTATGAGCCCTTGAAAATGCTGTTCCTATTATCCAGTCTTTAAATAAACATTTTTTCCTGAGTCTGTACCTTAGTTCATTGTCAGTAAGCTGTTTCCTATGAAAACCAATGCTACAATAAACTGCTCCTCTTTAAGATCGTTTGTTTTTGCAGCAACAGACAACAAGGCAACATTTCTTTAAAAAAATCATCTACTTAATAAGAACAGTAATTCACTAGATTTGTTCTTGTAATGATCTGGTTGAAATTTTTATGCTTTCCCACCACCTACCTAACATAACTAAGTCAGAGACCGAAAAAGCATAGTTGTAAAAGCCAAGCAAAATAATTGTACAGTACTGTTTAGTTTTAACACTTGAAACCAGAGGCTGCAGGTTGTAGGATGAGACAGAAATACTGTATTGTTTAATATTTGAAATGTTGGTACTGCTGTTATGGGTATATTACCAATGTTTCTATTGTTAAATAATAAAGCCAAATAAAAAGGACTGCAATTACATTAGTCAAGCCTAAACCAACCTAGACATCCTACATGATGTCAATGGGTGTGGAAGAAGATTAATAGTCACCTGCACAACTGGAGGAGACTAATGATTTGGGGTGTGTGTGCATGTCTGGGGTCAAAAGGGACAAAAGATTTCCATTTGCTGTCAGAACACCATTGGTGAGACAGTAACAGAAAGCCAACAAATAGCATTCTGCCACCACACGGGGAACACCTCCAGCAGCAGCTACAGAATAATACCTCAGTCATCTTGCTGGGAAACACAGAACTGCTCCCTTAATCCAACCAAAATTAATGGGATAAGTTGGATATAACTAACTGAAGACCCATTGATTTCAATGGGACTAAAGGTGACTAACTAGTTTGATTGACACTTGGTTGATTCTCTGGCCGCACATTTGTTCTCCAGTGTCTAAGGTGAATGATCCAAGTCAGAGGTATGACAAACACTCATCAAGAAGTGAAGTTGGAACTAGAAATTATTTCAGCATGATCCCAGCCTAGGGTATTTTAAGGGTCAAACTGGACACCAAGAGACACAGCTGAAACTCAAAAATTAGAATATTTTGTAGAAGTCCACTTATTTCAGTAATGTAACCTAAAAGGTAAAATTAATATGAGATACACACATTTCATGCAAAGCAAGATAGTTACATGAATCAAGACAGGGATTAGAATGGGAAACTGAGCCTAGAATCTTGTACCTTTTCACAATATTCTAATTATCTGAGATTGTGAATTTGGGGTTTTCATAAGTTGTAGCCCCTAATCATCAGAATTATGATGACTTACGGCTTGAACTATCTTGCTTTGCATGTAACAAATCTATCTCATATATTAGTTTCACCTTTTAAGTTGCATTACCGAAATAAATGAATCTTTGCACAATATTCTTTTTTTCCCAACTGTTTCTCTCACACAACAGGATTTCTTTCCAGTTGTGTGTCCCATGAACCCGGCTAGCAAATTAAAACCATGCTACTTTTCTATAGGCCAATCACAAAATAGGGCATGCCAGTTTTTAAAATACATGTTTGTTTTAAGGTTAGCCATGCCGGCTTCTTTTGGCTGCAGTACATGACAGGTCATGTCACATAAAACTCCTCAACTTTTAAGAAAGCACAACACTCACATATTGTAAGTATATGATTACTTCCGCTTGTACCTTTTTGGTTTATAATCTTGCTGGTCTGTGACTGTAATAAAGAATAATTCAATAATGCAACACTCCTTGTCCCAAATCCACTTATATCCAGACAGTGATTTTCAGTGGAATTCTCAGTGGTTCTCAATGGAGTTAAAGCAACTCCATTGGCTACCAATCAGCTTCCTGGCTCAATTCAAAATGTTTGTCTTAACCTATAAAGCACTAAAGGCATGGGCCCAAACTACCTTAAAGACAGTATCTCCCAATATAAGCCGGCTCAGGCATTAAGGGTCTCACGAGAGGCCTTTGTCTTGGTCCCACCACCTTCTCAGGCATGTGCGGTAAGAACACAAGAAAGGACATTCTCTGTGGCTTCTCCCAAACTTTGGAACTTCCTCCCACAAGGGCCAGACATGCCCCATCTCTGATGTCCTTTTACAAGCAGGCAAAGACCTTTCCCTTCAGGCAAAGACCTTTCCCTTCCTGATTAATGGACCTAGTATATGATTTTTAATTAGCCTGGTTTCATCACTGCTTTGACAGAAGTTGTAGAATACGTGTACTCATTTTATTACTATTTTTCCTGCTTATCTGATTGTTCTTATTATTGTGCCAATTTTATTGTTATTGTTATTGTTGTTGTTGTTTATTTTATTGTTCATATCGCTAGTATTGTATTTGAAATTAAGTTATGCTACCTCTCCTCATTCATTGTTATTATCTTTGACTATTATATTAATTGTTTCTTATGAATTGTGATTTACTCACTACCATCAATTTATGTAAGCTGCCTTGGGTCCTTTCCAAGGAGAAAGGCACACCAACATTATGTTAAACAAACAAACAAACAAACAATCAATCAAACAAACAAACAAACAAACAAAGCCTTGGGTCCCCAAATGTTCTTGGACTGCAGTTTCTGGGAACAGCTGTCCAAGAACATCTGGGGACCCAAGGTTGAGAACCATTGACAGACTCACTGAATTATTGGATTTCTGTAAGTATTGGTCTATCAGGTCCCTATTGATTTAGAAGAATGGATCCAATGGAATGATGGTATGAAACCTATTGAATACACCTGTGTCCACAACCTAACAACATCCAGGCTAAGTCTAAACTAGCTTGAAAGATCAACATAGGCAGCTCTGGAACTGATAGGACGTGTTCTTACTAATGGCAAGAAAAGAGGAAGGTACTGTTGCTGTGGTTAATACCCTGACAGAAAATCACAGCAACAATGTGTTGAGACATAAATGTTTTGTCTATCATATCCATACAATGGTGGAATGTGATGGTTGTGAATAGGCTACTCTGATATTGTTCCCTTGGTTAAAAGAACAGTAAGTTGTTATTACAACTACTTGCACTTTTATACAACCATTGTTAATGACCAAGATCCAATAGCATGGTAGAGGTGCTTCCACAAACAATATCAGGAGGGCAACTAACTCCACAGACTTCTCCCCATCAAAACCAGTTCCTGAGGGTCCAGGAACCATGAGTTATATTTTGGACTACAGTACATGGATGCTCCAGTAGGTACATTTGAATCAATGAAAGATATTGCCTCAATAAAATTGTCATTGATTTCATGATTCCAGTGTGATTTATTGTGATAAGCCCCAGGGCTTTGACTATTATATGTTTATATTTATATTTGCATTGTCATGACGTAACATGAGATTTTAGTATTTTAAAAATCTGTGGGAGCAGGTGGGACTCCAAACATTCAATTTATAAGCTTTTATACTTAAACATGAGATTTTAGTATTTTAAAAATCTGTGGGATCAGGTGGGACTCAAAACACCCAATTTATAAGCTTTTATACTTAAACATGAGATTTTAGTATTTTAAAAATCTGTGGGATCAGGTGGGACTCCAAACAGTCAATTTATAAGCTTTTATACTTAAAGCTGCATAGTATTATTGATTCTGACTTCTTATGCATAACCATTTAGAGTAGTGTTTTTCACTAATAGGGCAGTATAGAAATCAATAAATAATAGGTAATTTTCCTTTAGATACCTGGTGTGATTTAGTAGATATATTAATGGACTAGAAATCAGGACGCTCACTGGGGGAAATCAAGCCCAGGTCTCTTGACTTTCGTATTTATATTTACCAGGGTAAAACCATCCTTAAAAATGTCATTTAAAAAGTCAAACTTTGCAAACATTATTAGGGTTGCTATAAATTCTGTCTCAATGACACATAAAAACAACTAGATTTTCCTTTCCTGAAATGAAGCAGGGCTAGTAAAATCCTGATTTGTACAGAAGTATGAATGACATATTTAGAAACTTCCACTACATTTTAAATACAATATGTATGGTATTACTGAGGTGACTGGCCAGCTACCTCAATGAGTTCGCTGGACAGTTCAATTCCCTACTGTGCACCTTGGGAGAAGTGCTAGCTTGTGTAGCCTTGGGCAAGATCCACAGTCCCAGAGCATCTGCAGACAGAGACAGGTCAACCCCTTGGAATACATTATACTTAGGAAACCTTGAGAAGTAGTGCTTAAGTTGGAATCAACTTGACTGCACATTGTTGTTGCTGCTGCTACTATTCCTTGGGTGCATTTGATCCCAATGAACTTTTAATGTCTCCCAAAAGAAATAAAATCAACATGCAATTTTAATATAAATAACATAATTTTAAAAACTTGACAGCTACCATTTGTAATGAATTGAAACATTTGGATGTTTCAACAGTAGAAAATACTTTTGCCACTCATTTCTATGCTATGATTAATTTCCCAGTACTTGCCTCGTACCTCAGCTCTAGTCATCTTCTAAATTTGGGGTGGGCAACTGTGGACCTCCAGATGTTTTTGACCTACAATTCCCATCAGCCCTAACCATCATAATTGACATTGAAGATTTATGGGACCTATAGTGTAAGAACATTGGGAGGACCATGGTTGTTTATCGAGTTGAAAATACTGAATTTGCTTTTGCCTCTCATCACTCTTACTGCAGTCGTATCTCAATGACTTCTTCGTATATCTTCTGCCAGAATAACATTAAAAATTATTGCCAGTTTGGGCAAAAATAAGTTCAAAAGCAAGGATCTCTGGTGCTCTGGAAGTAGCCTGCAACTTTTATAATTTCAAAGCAACTTCAGTGAGCTCCTAAAGCTGCCTAAGATATTTTTAGCATTTCTAAAATGTCTCTCACAAATCACATGATTTTAGGGTTCTTTAAATACATCTGGAGTCTTAAAAATCTCATACTCTATTTTGAAAAGTCAAACAATTCCAGTGTTTGTGAGTTCTAGAGGGAAAAGGCTGTGAATACAAACCTGAATGCATAATGTTAACTACTCAGAGAAGACAAAATATTTTACGGAAATTAAATGTTATAATTTGCAGAGTTTTGCTCACAATTTCACACATATGAGATTGGTAAGATAGAAGCAAAACAGTCATTGGGCACTGTCAGCACCACCATTGAGAGAAAGAGAATAATGGGCATTGGGGCAGTCCCAGCAAGGGGGAAAAATAACT
>JAIOUR011585410.1:0-11915 GCA_020711275.1 Calotes versicolor
TAAATAAATAAATAAATAAATAAATAAATAAATAAATAAATAAATAAATAAATAAATAAATAAATAAAAAACCAATAGCTCACCTGTTACAGTGCCCATATGTCCTTGCCATTATGTCCAAACATTCTTACTAAACAGTGCTGACTTGGGTCTCCTTGTTGGAAGATATAAATTAAACTAAATAACATTAAAAAAAAACAAATTACTAAATTTCTTCTCATAATTTCTATTTAGGTTTCCAAAGGAGACTGCTTTCCCTAGCAAAAATATGTTTCACTGTAAATGCCAAGTACCAGACAAGCTTTCTAAAACAACAAACGAAAGATGACATGTGTCTGAACAAAGATAAAACCTTTTCAGTTCCATAACCCATACATTCACTTAATAAAAAAGCGAATATTAATAGAATGCCAGCATCTTAAGAAGTCAATAACACTTTTACATTGCTCCTGCTTTTTCATGCATACAGTGTAACCAGGGGAGCCAACTTGATTTTCAAACCGCAGGAGCAGTGGGTGTGGTTATGAAGCCACACCCACATCCTGAAGCCACACCCCAAAGCCACACACCATGATTCCCCAGAAAACAATGGTTTCAGAAGCATCCAGTGCAGAAAACAGGGAGATCCTTGTAGATCCATCCCTCGGATTCATGTTTTTCAGGCGATGAGCAGCCATGCATTGATGGACTCATGATTTCTGTGGAACTATGTGTGGGCAAAGGTGGGATCTGTGATGAAACAATGGTTTCACCAGCAACCAGTGCAGAAACCAGAGAGATTCTTGTGGAAAAAAGGAAAAATTCAATTTTTTTCCCACGGGTGCCCTACCCCCTCACAAAACTGAGTAGGGGTGCAGTTGGCCCCCTCTGCCCCCACAGAAATGGCACCCCTGAGTGTAACAGTTCAGTATGAAATCAGGACCATAATCAGAATCCCTTTATTGGCCAAGTGTGACGACACACCTGGAATTTGTTTTAGTAAATATGCACTCAGTTTGAATAATAAGAAGGAAGGAAGTGGGGGGATATAAAAACACTATAAATTCAACAACAGCAGCACAATACAACAATATAATAAAATATTTAATAAACACTAATTTCTCTGGTTAGGGTTCTTTCTCTGCTAAGTTGGTCAAATAGTCCCCATTATTAAGATTGCTGGCATCATGTTTACAGCTTAAGATAGAAAGCTGAAAACCTGGATGGAAATACAGAAATAAAATGTGTCATTTAATGGTTTCATCTCAGCTACAGTAATAATTGCCTAGAGCAGGGATGTCCAAATCTTTTGCAAGGAGGGCCAGATTTGGTGAGGTGAACATGTCTGGGGGCCAAAGGCAATCACAGTCTCCTCTGGGCGTGGCTTCTTTCCAGAGAGGGAAGCACCTTTGTGTGTGTGTGTGTGTGTGTGTGTCCGTCCCCGTGTCCGTGTCCGTGCCCGTGCCCGTGCCCGTGCCCATGTATGCATACATGCACCTCCTTCTCAGAAAGAAAGGAGCCACACACCCTTTCCCCAAAGAGAGCTTTGAGGGGGAGGAGAAGTAAGGGGACCCCTGCCCAGGGTGCTGCCTTGCCACACCCTCTTCACAGTGGTTCAGAAGGGGGGTTGTGGGAAGCCTCCCCCTCCCCCTGCTCCATGAGAGGGTTTTCCTGGCCTCCCCTCACCTGCCCTCCTTTTTTCTGAGGGGAGGGGAAAATAAACTCCATTTCTCATTGGGATGAGTGACAGACTGAGCCGGTAGGGAGAAGGGCCTGAGGGTCACTCAAAATTTGAAAAAGGGCCACATTTGGCCCCCGGGCTGGACTTTGGACATGTCTGGCCTAGAGGAAGGTGAATGTAATAGATGTCAATCAAAACAGAGTTTGGATACAAAGGATTGCAACATTATGTGTTATCTGATGTTCTGCTGTTTTCATTTTCCATTAGCTTTGGGAAAACTATTTATGTATTTATTTATTTATTTATTTATTTATTTATTTATTTATTTATTTATTTATTTATTTATTTATTTATTTACCGCAATATCCATCTAGGCAGTGTCTTACTCTGGGTTATGAACTAATTGGCTGTTCCTAAGATCTGAAAATAACTGTTATTCAAAGTGTCCTAGAACCTTTAGAGATTAGAAACTTTAATCCATCCATGCATGTGTTTTTGCATATATACATATTAATATTCTAAACCATCCTGGAGGAAATTGAGGCTAGAGAACATAGGCATCCCAAGAAAACACAAAAATGAAGAAAGAATTATCCTGGATCTGTCTGAAGAAGGATGTTGCAATCCACAAGAGTTTACTTTGAGATAAATTTGTTCTAAAGGTGCATTATAAATTGTTGTGTATTTGTTATACACCCTGAAAAAGACTAATGCAGTTGCTTTCTTGAAAAATAGCTTTATGTGACAGACAAGGATATAATGCTTTAAACAGTATATAAACGACTAATTTCAGGGAGGTAGTGCCATCAGGAGAACTGATTTCAGGATTGATGAAGCCATCAGCAGATTTCTTGTATGCATTTTTTGCAAATGTAAACTGAACCAAAGGGGGTAGGGACTAGTCTATGATTAAGAACAGCTTTCTTGTGCTTTCTTTGCTATTAGTTTGCAGACCTCTGGAAAGGAAGTTTGCTTTATAACAACAGCAATACACACGCCTTGTTTAAAGGGGGAACAGAGTGCAGAGCTCATATTCTTTCTGGGATTCCTAAAACCTTGTTCAGAATAACGTATTTATACGCTCAACCTATGTAATTCTGTATGGATTTGTTAGGGAGCTTTTGGAAACTTTGACAGAGATTTTGCTTCCTGTTGTATGTTCTGGATGAACGGTTGGCCATTGTGAGATTATTGATGACTGATGTTTTCCTGAACACTCAGTGTGTTTCATTCAAGAAGCCAGTTTAGTGTAAACAAGCTCACATATGAAAAAAAATGTACTATTGTATGAAGCAGTTGCTTTGTCCACTGTTAATTAATAATGATCAGAAAACCAGCCGGACTCTGCCTAGTACTTATTATGTGTCAGACAATGCAGTATTTAAAGGGTTTAGTATAAAAACATGCAGTGTATAAATTGTAGGAAAAAATTCGAGTTGACCCAATAGTTTTCCTCCACCCACATTCTCTATTAATTGTGTCTAATATTAAGTTAATATGTTTGATTACTTAAAAAAAAAGGGGGGGGTAATAATATGAGATGTTTTAATTCAAAGAATTTACTCAATCCAGGTTAAATTTTTATAGACTATTTGTGGTAAAATATATTTAGATTAGATTAGATAGATTAGAACAGGCATGTCCAAAGTGTGGCCCTCCAGATGTTCTTGAACTGTGATTCCCAGAAGCCTTCAACACTACCTGTGCTAGCCTTCAGCACTACTTGTGCTAGCCTTTAGCATTATCTGTGCTAGCCTTTAGCATTATCTGTGCTAGCCTTTAGCACTAGCTGTGCTGGCAAGGGCTCCTGGGAGTAGCAGTTCAAGAACATCTGGAGGGCCACACTTTGGATATGCCTGGATTAGATGATTCCACATCAGGGAAATTTACTTATTATGCAGCTCAAGTATAAAGGAACACACAAAAATAGGAACATATAAGAGGCATGAGTCTAAATGTAAGTACAAAAATTAAGCCTAATTAAAGGAAAATTAAAAAAATCCAAATATCTAAAAGTTCACTTTAAACATGTTCTTATTCCACTGTATCTATAACAGTGTTTACCAAATCTTTTTGTGACCCCCCCTTTGAAGTAGCCAAGTAACGTCTGACCCCTCAACCATATTTGCCTAAAAAGTCATTTTAATCGCATAAAGGAACCCAGAAATATATGCCATTAAAAGAAAATAAAAGAAACCATTATGCCTAGCCTGACTTACTCCAGCTCCTTGATGACCCCACCACACATCTCAGATACCCTTAAAGAAGTCGAAATAAAACAAAAAGAAAGCATGCTGCTCATATACCACCCAGTAGAACCTAAAGCACTCTCTGGGTGGTTTACAATTTAATTAACTACCCCTCTCCTGCAAGCTGGATCCTCAGTTTACAGACCTAGGTGGAAATCTGCCAACCTCTATTTCCAGAGTAGTGTTGCAGTTTTATTATTTATTTATTTATTTAACATATTTTTACAATTGACTTTGCAGCAGCAAATAAGGCTCTCACTTAAGGCTCCTCAGGCTCTAGCAGTGAGTTATAACATAGAGACCTGGGCGTACACAGAGGGGAGTGTTGGTGTTGGATTTCAGCACCATAGACAGCAGCATCTATTTGCATGCAAATCTATGGGAATGCATGATGCTGTCTATGGTGCTGAAATGCAACCCCTCCCCCTCTGCGTATGCCCACCCCTCCCCCTCTGCGTACAGATAGAAACCCCAGGTTTGTTTAAATGCAACCCCTCCCCCTCTGCGTACAGATAGAAACCCCAGGTTTGTTTAAGTCAAAACCTACAGTGTGTTAAAAGCTATCATGCCTGTTTACATGTTTGTGGATTGCATAAACTCAACTAAGGAAATTTTAATACCTTAAGAATAAACAAAGATGAACAAAGATGAAATATGTAAAGCTCTTTTAAAAATCTAACTTTTAAAAGAATTTTAGAGACTATTTGGAATCTTTCTAAGAAGCAGGACATACTATTCTTCCTTCCTTCCAAATTACCCCTACATGTGCTTTATAATCACTAAGTTATTCCTTGAGTATATTTTGAAATTATTATAGGCTCTGTTGCCAAGTGACTGCAAAAGGAACAGCATCATGGACCAAACCCACATTCTAATCTAATTTGAAAAACATCTACGATTGTCTGTCATGGAGAATAGGAGATAGATGGAAACGAAGGAAAACCATACAGCACTGTCTGCTCACACAATAACTCCTTTGTGAATGCATCACATGTAACAAATAAAGCTGCTTACAGCTCTAATGCTGATGCCAAAAACAGAGCAATGATTATCATTTTCTGGTTACTTGCCACTAATGGCATGTGACAGATTTGTAGAAAAAGGATAGAAACAACATGTTTCTTAAAATATTGCAAACTAAACAGATTTTATTTGATAGATTCACTCTATACTCCTAGACATCTCTTCTGAATTTTAACTGTGCACATCTTCACTTGCTCAATTTTGGCATGTTGATTGAAGAAAACATATGAAAATGTTCATCTAATTCACATTCATTGCTTCATTGAAATTTGGAAGCAAATAAATGTATCAAGCTCCAATTCATGTAATGTTTGTTATGAGTACTGGTAATTTCTACTGAAACTAGGTGAACAAGTCCATTGCAATAAAATTAACGACCCTTTGTTTTCAACTGGCTCTTTGGGGAAGAGTTTAACTGGGTCCTGCCTCCCTCTTATTTTATATATATAGGAAGTGGCCTTCAATTCCTTTATTGGAACTAAAGGTAGCATATAAATTAATTGAGTGAATGAATGAATGATTAATGAAGATGGATTGGATCCTGTATGTCTTATTAATCTTACTGAAGGAGCTACCAGACCCACTGTATTTAGATAGAGTGAATCTGTTTTATTACCAGACTAGCCAAACTCCTGTCATAATTGCAGACGGGATAGTGAGATGAGCTATATTTGCAAGGAAAAATTTCATACACTTTATTTGTAGAAACACATTGTACAACCCTATAAGCTTTTTCATTCTTGAATACAGCTAGCCATAAGAAGAAAGGCAAGCTCTAAGTAGCCCCAGTTGCTAAATGGTTGGCATATAAATGTAAACAATCAATCAAACAAACAAACGAATGAATGCATGAATGAATGAATTATTTTATTTTATTTTATAAAAGAAAAATTAGATCAGGTAAACAATAATTTACCACTCGACACAAATGGAAACATGTCACTCTTTTTAAGGTATAGAATGCAAAACTAGTTTCATTGGGTGTGTTCCCTTTCTAATAAAGGAAATGTATTATACCCGTATATAGAAATGCAAATTGGCATACATGGCAGAAGTGAGTTTAATTTATGTTGTGAGATTCTTGAAGTGTTCAGAGCTTTGTGGCAAATCCAATAAAGCAGTGACTTAAAGGAATTAAGTGTAGGCATACTATAGACAAGAGCATCAGTTAATTAGGAGAAGCCTCACTGAACACCATGGGATTTTTATTATTTTTAAAATTACTATTTTTATTATTATATATGTAAAAATATAAACATCTGTGTGTGTGTATGTGAGTGCACGCATGTGCGCGTGCACTTACTGTGCTCCTGTTCACCAAGACCAGTAGAGATAATCTATTCCTTCCATTCCCTTTCCAAAAATACATTGACACTTGTAAAGATACACAGCCCTTCCCTTTTGTTAATGCAAAGTTAACAGTTTCCTCTATCTCCAAATACGTTCTTTTTTTTAGCATTCTAATTTTACATGTTATTTTGAATTAATTATGTATTTCTTGTATCCAGGCACCTTATGGACCCTGGTGCACAACAGAGTCTAATAAGACTGTTAGTCATTGTCTCGTGCCCATGTACCCCCTAATTATGTCACTAATTAGAGTGATAAACTAAGTGTATTTCTCACTGCCACCATTTACTTCTAAAACCTGCTGAAACCAAGTGTGATAACAAAAATCATGGTGTGTAGTCTCAGTGCATTAAAACAAAATAAATGTAGTATATTTGTGTAAAACAATAAAGGTCTTCATATTGAAGAATGTGCTTCCTTTTTGTTATATAAGCTTCCTGTTATGATTTCACAATATAACATTTGCCTCAGATGGTCACATATACTGTTTCTAGACACATTTTCCCTTAGCATCCCTTAACACTCTTTTAACATCCCTTAGTCTAACTAAACTGCCAGTCTAACTCTCTGAGATCTCATCCAGACATAAAACCCTAGTGGCTCCACCCACCAGGAATACCATTAGACCATGCAAATATATCACACCCCAACATTACTGCTAGCAAATATTCATAAACTATGGGTGAACACCACACCACCGTCATCAGATGGCAAATCTTTGGCATGCCAGGTGTTTTGGAGTATAACTATAACAGACCTTTGTAGTTGTTGTTGTTCAGTTGCACAGTTGAGTCCAACTCTTTGTGACCTCATGGACCACAGCACGCTAGGCCTTTCTGGCCTATTTCTTGAAGTTTGCTTAAATTAATATTTCTGCACCCGCACATTTTATGCAAGATTTCCCTGAGAGGCGCAGCCCATTGCAATCATCTTGTGATGGAAACAACAGGGAAAAGGGGTGGGGTGCATACAAATAGATGCATGCACCTGAAAAGATATGCCTCACCCCCTTGCTGGCCTGTGGGTATCAGAGAAAAAACACTTCTAGGCCATGGAGGGGTAAAGGTTGGGGTCCACTGCTGTACTTCATTGTGTTTGCATGCTTTCTTTCAAAAATTCATATTGTAATTGAGTAGAGAATTATTGTTCACTGAGAAAGTATGGATAGAATGCTTTTATACTTCTTGTTGAATTATGAGAACTAGAGATTGAAGAATTCTTCTTGTAGAAAGATGCACTTTGAAGCCAGCATACAGAACAAAGATGAGCCCTGATGAATTACTTTTTTAAATTACTTTTTTTAATGAAGAAATAATTCCATTCCAAAATATAGACACACAATTAAATAGTTTAATCACTTCAAAATATAACATGTCCCCAGTAGGCTTGAACACACACACACACATACACACACAGAGAACAATACTTAACAGCAATACAAAAAAACCCCATACAATAATAATTCTGTTTACAATAGCAATGAATGATGTAAATTTTGTGGTGTGTATCTGTCTGGACTGGTGTGAAATGACAGTAGTTAAAACATCAGACAGTTAGTAGCCTCAAGGTGTAACTCTTCATACATTTTTGGTTCACAGGTAAAAATGACCTCCTGTCTCAGGATGCAGTGGAGTGCTTGATGTTCAAGGCTCTTTGCACTGAACTGAACCAACCTAATAGTTGCAACCCAAAGTTGCAGTATTTACAAGATATATCTACAGCAGTTCCAAGAAACTAATAAGAATGAGAGAAAATGATAAAAGTAAAAGCAGACATCTATGCTAAATAATGATGTAACAGTTTGTCTCATGCATATAAGAAAATACATATTATCACAACAAAGGCCACACACCTTTTAATGCAATTTTCAGTTAACATTACTACAGAGAATCTATCCTCCATCTTTTCTTTCGACATTCAGGAATTCTCTCTGTCTTCACATTCTGATTTCTGCCTCAAAGCCACCTTTCAACTGACAACCCACAAGGAAGCCTCAGCTGCAGTAGTTGGCCCGATAAAAACAATACAAGGCCAGTTCAACCAATTCCGTAACGTTAAGGTTCACAATTCACAATCAAAACCAAGTTTAACAGACAGATAAAGATTAAGTGGGCTAAAACTGGAGGCCCGTTTGGGCAAAACTCTCACCTGACCACTCTCCTACACGCATGTAGGTGTCTCTATATGAGCTATTGTGTGCTGGCACACTTGTTTCACAAGGCATCCCCACCTCTGCATATCTGAATGGGACATATACACTCGAGGTCTCAACAGCACGACAGGTATTCCACACAAACATTTGGAGTTAATCATGGGACCTGGGCTTACATCAATGGGATTTTAACATATGTACACTCTAACCCAAAAGATAAATGCTCCCACATTGATGGCTGATGGCCTTGGAGATTGGACAGCTGTGTAGGCTGGTACATTCCTACTTACTTATATACTGGGAGAGAAACCAGGGGAAAGTATTGCCTTGTGGGCGAACTGCAGCTTAAGAGTTTGGTAATGTAGAAAAACTAGATTTGGTTTTGGCAAGGCAAATTAAAAAAAGTGCTTCGTCTTGGAGTTTCAAAGTACGAGAGGCCACCTAGAGCTCTGCTTAGGGATGCTGGCTTGGAACCAGGCTGAAAGAATGGTGCTTGGGTTGTGAAGTCAATAATAGTGTTACACAGATCTTGCACTAGTTAGGCTCATGCATGGCTCTCAGCATGCAGTATGTAAATAAAAGGTGGCATTAATGCAACATGGTTATTACTCCAACTATAGTTATGTGGCTTGACTGGGATTGTTCAGGTATAGATGTGTTCTTGTCCATTTTGCCGTTCTTCATGATTTACCTTGCTGAGGTCCTAAGCTGTCAGCAAGATTTCCCAAAATACTGTAGTAGTTTTCTCTGAGGAGTGCTAGGCACAAGTAGAGGGTAACCAGTTCCTGAGAGAAGATTGTGTAGGAGAGGTAAGCTGTGACTGGTTATGTACCTACCATGTCAGGTTGGCAGATATTATGACTAAGATTAGTTATTGCAAAGGTGGGGTGAGGGGGGGGTGTCCAAATGTAAACATTTTTATTTCCTGCAATTATCTGTATTTTATGAATTCTAAATTTAACTACTTAGAGATGGTGCTGTAATATTCAATAAGGAAGATGGCTTGCAGAGCCCCTGTGATGCAAGTGTTAAATTGCAATACTGCAGTCAAGCCTCTGCTCATGACCTGAGTTCAATCCCAAAGGATTCAGGCAGCTGGCTCAAGGTTGGCTCAGCTCCATCTTTCCAAGGTCAGTAAAACAAGTACCTAGCTAGCTAGGGGGCAAAATGTTGTTTGCATAATTACATCACAAATTGCCCAGAGAGTGCTTTAGCCGTATGGGGTGGTATGTAAGTCAATACAAGAATTGTTTGCAGATCTGAAAAGTTACCAGTAGCCATTTAGTCCAAATGAGATTTGTCTAATGATGATCACCTTCAATGTCTAAAGATCATTTACACTTCCTTTTCTGGCAAACTATACAAGTGCTTTTTAGAAGAAGTGTTGTCAGTAAGACATTTTTTCTACAGCATTTCTAACAAATTTGGAATTGAAATACAGTAATTCAGTTCTGAATTAATGTCTGGTATTAGCAATGCTGTATCAAATAGATTAACGGCACCCTAGCAATTTTTACAGTACTTACTATTCACTTCCTAGTTTACAGACAATTGATGTGAGTTGTTACTACATACTGGATCACATAATAATGGCTGAGGAAAAAAATCACTGCAACATTTTCTTGTCTTTTAAAATCCTAGTGGAAGCAAAAACCTGTGATCTTCCTCATCCCTGATGTAGTTAAAAGAAGGTGTTAAGCATTAGTTAAAGGGACACTATAGTAATTATGTATTTATAAAGGACACATCTCCCCCCTGTGCTTTTCACAGATAGCTAATATCCCCATTCAACCCTGAAAGGAAGTCTCACTACACATTTCCAAAAATGCATGCAGAACATCTGGTGGCTGGCTAAGGCAATGCACATTCAGAAATAAAAGAAAACAGTTGCAAGCGCACTTTTAAAGCTTATACATTTAAAGCTGAAGGCCTCAACAAACAGTATATAAAGGATGGAGAAGTATGAAAGAACACATGCTCACTAAAGTCCTAAAACAGCAATTAAACAATACTATGAAAGATTATACATAACATTAGTTTAGGGATCTTATGGCACCTGTGGTTTATAAACAGCTTTAGCAACTAGTATTTCAAAACATAGTTCACAGTTTTAAGAAGATCTGTGCTGATTTTAAAAACTAGATTCTATATCATTTGAATGCTGCCTTTTGTATATGATATCTATTTGGAAAGAAAATATTTACACTTACTTCTATGGCTGATTTGTTAGATTATTTGAAAGAAAACATTCCTAAGTTACGTAGTAGCCCTAAATCATAGAGATACTTAGTGCATTTTGTACAAGTCTGTTATTTTTTGTTTTTTTGTTTTTGTTTTTTTTTTGCAGAAAATCTGTAAAACAAATTGCAACCTAAACCTGCAATCTTGTATCTAGTCATTTGCACTGAACCCCGCTGAGATCCATGGAATTCCAGTGCATGTAGCTGGGTTCAGGATTGCAGCCATGTTCTACTACATAGCTTTTGGGCTATAAATATGTACACTCAGGAGTATATTTATCCAGTGTTAAATGCATCATTGTAGCTTTTAAAATTTCATCTGTGGAAAAACAATGTACAGTGTGTAGGAAAGTGTTCTAAAATTTCAAACCATTCAGAAACCAAACTGCTAATATAAACAGTACTGTCATTGTCAACTGAACAGGTTCAAAATTATGTGCCAAGGGCTTGTGTTTTGTTAGTACCGCCATTAACAGGAACAGCAGCATTGTTCAGCCTGTGTTCTTTACTTGTAATGAGCCATGTTACATATGATGTAGCTGATATAAGTTAGCTTTAAATAATAATAATAATAAAAAACAAAACCCAAAACATCTACAAACAACAACTCGTAGAACAAAGGTACTGTGCTACAGTCTCCAGATCTAGTGGGTTATGTCAGAGGGGCTGTGCCGGTACTTCTTCTGTGAAGCTGGCAGCCAGGCTATCCCTGTCATCAGTCTGGGCAATGCTCTCCTCTTCTTCAGTTCTTACATCACTTCTGTTGTCCATTTGACTGCAGCTTTCCTGTAAAGAAATATCCAACAGCTATTGTCATAATAAAGAGCAGGGGTGGGCAATAATCACAATGTGGAATTTGTTTTATTTTATTTATTTAAAATATTTTACCCCGCCTTTCTCTTAAAAATGAACTTATATAATTAAAAAAAACATTATTAAAAGCTAAAAACAAAAAAAGTGACCAGGACCCAATTTTAAAAGAACTAAATGCCATATTAAAAATAGTAGATAAAAGTATTAGTGCAACAGATTTAAAAGCAACAAATGCATAAATATAGCTAGAACCCAGTCCAATTAGGGCTTTATGGGTTAAAACCAGCACTTTAAATGGTGCCAGAAAATGAACTGGCAGACAGTGAAGTTCTCATAATAGGCAAAAGGCACACTTGTATATTTAATTTAAAAATCATATTGACATTATTAAAGATTACAATAGTGGGCTTAATGAACTGCAAAAATTG
>JAIOUR011586518.1:0-11933 GCA_020711275.1 Calotes versicolor
TTTTATTTTGGAGTTTTTGTCTGTTTGTATGCTCCCCTTTTTTGGGCACTGATTTTAAATGATTTAAACACAATAAAAATGAAGTGAATTTGCTGAGTGAAGAAGCCATCAATGGTTTCTCCTCTATAGCTATAGCAACACATGTCCATTTTATGTCATGAGTTTAAAATGTTTTTTAAAAGAAAAATCATGTTTCTTTCCAAACTGTTTATTTGTGGCCTGAGCAATCAGTGCAAGCAACACACACCACAAGAGAAAATTATTATGGTGCCAAATGATAACGTCCAGTGCTGTGTGTAGGTGCAGATAGAAAGATCAGTGCAGATCAGTGGCGACATGTGATAGAAAAAGCTATAAAATGATAAGAGATGGCATTCTCAAACTGATCATTTTCAAATGTGTCAGACCCCTAACCCCACTGATTAACATGTAAGCTATGGAATTTGTAGCATAACTGGAAAAAGACTGCCAGATTGAGAACCCAATTTTGGATTTGCAAAAAGAGAGCATTGTTGAAAGAGCCAGTGGCATCTGTGCTACTAATGGTCCACTATAACGGAACCCTCCTGTAGTGCTCATGAATCGGCAGGTGGCTGACCAATAGGTGATCTGGGGGTGTGGCCAAGGGAGGCAGGAATGGCAGTTGGAAGCTGACAGTTGAGAGTGAGAAGTTGACAGTTGGGAGCTGGGGAGAAGGCGGTTAGGTTAGGAGCTTCAGGTAGAGATAGGGAACTGCTGTGTTTTAGAGTTAGCTTAGGAGACAATAGGAACAAGGTTATATAGAGAAAGTTAATATATACAAAGGTGTCAATAAGTAACTGAACACATGAATACAAACACTAATTGTACATTACAATAAATCTTATTTCTGCTTGAAATTATAACTTGTGTCTATGATCCAAATCCTTCATACACGTACCAAATAAAGTGATTAACGAATGGTGGCAGTGCAATAAGAACAACAAGGGTGACACGTGGGTTCACGCAGTGGTTTTAAATAGTGCGGCCAGGTGGTGAAACACCTGGACCATCACATCCACATTGACAATGCACCTGTCATTCTCTGTACACTAAAGAGTGAGTTAACACGTGACACAAGCTCAGCAAATCAAATGTCTCCCAATGTTATCAATAACTAATCTCCCAATGTTACCAATAACTAATTAATCAGCCAATTTCTTGTGTTTTGGATTAACAGGTAGATGTTTCAAGTTCTCCCTGTTCACCAGCAACTGGTAGTGACTGACAGAGTGCCCTCATAGTCAGTGTATCACTAGTCAGTAGCCTTGGACAGCCCCATACTGTGTTTATATTCTAATCCCCCTTTAAAGCTGCCAAACTTGTCTCAGACACAAAGCCATCTTCATCTAAAAAAGGACTGGACCAGGGCATTGCTAGCCCCAGGAAACGTGGGGATATTGCTGTTAATCAAATACGAATAGCCTCAGGGGCTAGAAACGCCCATGGACTGGACAGTGAGATGTTGGGTGGGTAAATAGCATACTAATAGGCATGTAGCATATTCTGTTGCCAGGCTTCTGTATTGTTTCCCCCTTGAAAAGCTTTGGCCAGCTTGCTTAGCGGGCTTTAGCTCTGCATCAGCGACTGGCAGCTGTGCTGGAATTCACATTGACAAAGGTTAAACAGTATATTGCTGTACTTGTGCTGAAGGGGGTCTATTAATAAATAAACTGAGCTGTGACTGGACTTTAAACATGCCAGAGGAGGTCGACAATAAAACAGTCGATAATGTGCTTTTGTCCTGCTGCCCAGTATGCTATGTAGGTCACCTGTCTTGGGCCAGATAAGACATTGAAACTAATTATACAAGGCAGGCTCGGAAACCTTATCAGAGCCTCTTGTACTTTCACAGAAACATCAGGAATGCCAAAACCGAACTGGGGGAGCAGGGGTGGAATATAAAGCAAATCAGATGGAGAGGGTGGAGGTGGAGGAGACGGCTTATCCTGGTAATAGGAGCAACCACAGGAGTTAATTTATGTACCCCCAAACTCTTCTTAGTGAATTTTGATAGTGAATAGTCTTCCATCATTCTCCTTGACAGCATGAATATTCATCATTTATTTTAAAAGCTGTCATCGGCTTTAAATTTTCAGAGACCTTATTTTATTTTATTATTTTATTTTTAGCAATCAGCATTTTCATAGACTTTTCACAGCCAGTATGTATGAGCTGACAGCTGGCTTAGAATTCAGTGAAATTTTATATTCATATATTCATTTCAAATCTGAACATTTCAAACTTTGATGATAGATTTTGATCCTGATTTTAAAACTTTGCTTCTTGCAGTTATGCTTTTACA
Source organism: Calotes versicolor (assembly GCA_020711275.1). Classification (NCBI taxonomy): domain Eukaryota; kingdom Metazoa; phylum Chordata; class Lepidosauria; order Squamata; family Agamidae; genus Calotes; species Calotes versicolor. The sequence goes on from JAIOUR011586518.1 coordinate 2,324, forward strand.
TCAGCACCCAAACTGTGAAATTAGAATGTTTTGGGAGTTTTTTTGTGAAATTTTATTTTAGCTCTATAGTGATACTTTTACATTGCAGTTTTAAAATAGCACTGGCAGGATACAATATATTACAGTGTTGTAACAAAAATATTAGTATTAGTGTTTTGTAAGGTTTTGTAAGGTTTGAAGGATACGTTTCGGTTGTACAAATGAACGCATAACATGCATGTGACCAGGATGTGCCCCGCTATCTTTTCAATAAGTTACAATTAGCTGCAACAAATTACGGTATGCAAACGCCAATAGGATTCTAGTCTATAATGTAATTTAGGTTATTGTTGTCATACACTTTCTTTCCTCCCATACAATGTGTTACAGAATTAGCAATTGTAATGGCAAGACTCTACTGCACAAAGTAATTAGATAGCCTGGTCATGGATGACATGAGCTGGGACCATAAGGATACTATTGTATTAATTCCTCTAGATTTGTCAGTGATGTCTGATGTCGTTATCCATGGGATCCTTCTGTGCATGGCACCATTCTCTGGTAGATACATCTCAGCAAGTCTGTATAGGTTACATCCACCCAACTCACCCAACTGGGTGTGAGAGAATAAAGTGAAGCATAAGGGGGAAATCTAGGGAAATTCTTGCTTATAGACTAAGTAGGTATGTTTATTATCTAAGTCTAGGTGCAGAGGTGAAACTCGGGGAAAATAAATATTGTGCAGAAGTTCATTTATTTCAGTTATACAACTTAAAAGGTGAAACTAAAATATGAGATAGACTCATGACATGCAAAGCAAGATAGTTCAAGCTGTGATTCCTCATAATTCTGATGATTAGGTTTTACAACTCATGAGAATCCCAGACCCCAATCTCAGGTGTTTAGAATATTGTGAAAAGGTGCAGGATTCTAGGCTCAAAGTGTCCCACTCTAATCACTGTCTTGATTCATGTAACTGTCTTGCTTTGTGGGTAATGGGTCTGTCCCATACATTAGATTCACCATTTGAGTTGCATTACTAAAATAAATGAACTTCTGCAAAATATTCTAAATTTTTAGTTTCACCTATAGGTGTAGGTAGGCCAGGTATAAAAATTGTTTTGAATAAGTTTATTGTGCCCTTATTTTTTTTCAAAATGGTACATAATTTCAGGCTGTTACCAGAGCTATTCCCAGATGGTCAATTGGGAGGGGATAGGAACACGTAGTGATACGTAGAGGTGGGCCTTTTGTTTTGTTAGGGGCTTGCCTGACAAAATGAAACACAGGTCCCCATCTGGCCCCCATCAGCCCAATCCTCCTTTCAGCACAAACCATCCATTCACATACTTCTGTTCACAGAGACGAACATACAGAGTGAAGCAGCAGGGGCGTAAGTAGAGGGGGGCAAAGGGGGACATTTGCCCCGGGCGCAGGGCTCTAGGGGTGCAGAATTGGGCCCCCTGCCCCAATCCTGCACCCCTCTGCCCACCCGTGCACACTGGAGGGGGGCGCCCAACTGAGGCCTTGTCACCGGGCACCCCCCCCTTCTTACGCCACTGTGAAGCAGGAAGCATTTTTTTCAAGCTTCATTTCACACTCTCCTCCTGACTGATGGCCAATCAGACAGGGAGGCAGGATGATGCAGGTCCTTGCACAGCTCTGGATTGGACATCAGTCAGGAGAATGTAAAACGATGCTCAGGAAAATGCTTCCTGGTTTGCTCTGTACACCTGTCTCTGTGAACAGAGGTATGGGAATGGGTGCTTGGCGCCGAGGGGAGGGTAGGGGATGATGGGAGTCAGATGAGTGGAGCGTGTTTCATAATGTCAGGCACCCCCCTGATGAAACGAAATGCCATCTCTAGCGACAGGCCTGCCTTTGAAGAGTGCTCAAAGTCTACAACAAGTTAAAGGTAAGGTTTCTATCAAAGTATGATGTGGAGTTACAGTAGAATACAGTATTCTATTCTGAATACTGAAATAGGTAGCTCACTGCCATGGGATGCCAGTTTGTTTCCAGGGCTACCTCAAAGTGTGCATTCTGTCCTTCAAAAACACAAAGTCTCCTGGGGCTAGATAATTTCCCACCTCAGTTTATCCAGCCATATAGGTAGTACCTCAGAGGCTAGCACAAGGTCTATCAGTTACTGCAGGTTGAGTGAGTGAGTACATGACTCTTTCAGTCATGGAGAAAAGAATCCCTCCCAAAAGGAAGGTTTTAGCCTTGTCATCCTCTGATTTTTAACAAACAATGAAAGCACAGCAGCTTTGAAGAATGTTATAAGCTAAGTGGAGATTGGTTTCTCTGTAGAGCTGCTACTCAGAATTTTGTGTTTCTTGGGGTTTCCCCCCATTCTGCTCTCTGTACCTTTTTGTTTTTAGACAATGGGGTTCATCTAGATCTAACCCATACCAGCCTTTATCGCACCAGTCTCCCCCTGCTAAGAAGATCCATGATAGTACTGAATGCCTTGGTACTGCCTTATGAAAATACCGTATTTTTCGCCCTATAGGATGCTCCCTAATTTTGGAGGAGGAAATCAAAGAAAAAATGTTTTCCTTGTTTTCCTTCTCCCCAGGCCCACCTGTGCTACCATCTCTGAACCCAGGGGAGCCCAACAGCAGTTTCTCATAGGAATACATTGGAAGCTGATTAATCAATTCCTGGATTAATTGGTTTCCAATAGATTCCTATGGAAAACCACTGCTCACTCCCCCGCTTTCCACCCTTCCAAAATAAAAGGGGGGGGGGGAGAGAAAAGAATCTATCCCCTTCTTGAAGCACTGTTGAGCACATGATGAAAAGAATCAGGAAAATGGCCACTTTTCAGAATGGATTCTTTTTTCTTTTGTGGGGATCAGGAGGGCTGCTTTTTACCTTCACCCTGTAAGATGCACTGACATTTCCCCCTACTTTTGAGAAGGGAAAAGGTGAGTCTTATAGGGCAAAAATACAGGAAGTATGCCAAAAGAAATAGAAAAAGGTGATTCTGTGCCTGAGCCATTGTTTAAGACTAATTCCTGAGAAATGCACCATTGAGTCATCCTTCTGAATTGCAGATGAATCATTTTGGAACTCTGTGTTTCCTTCCCTCATTTCTCCTTGGATATCTTCTGTTGCACAGAAACCTCTAGCTAGAGTAAAATATACATGTGCATATGTGTATGTACAGTATATTTCTAAAAATAGATACACTATTTCCATGGCTGAAAGTATATATTAAATGTATGGGTATGTGGCAATATTTCCAGGATAATTAAGTTTGAATTATGATTATAATTTCAGATGGTTGGATACAATGTAAATTTTATAAATGTAAATATGCATGTGTATATTGTAATTATACAGTCCTGGAAGAAGGTAAATTAAGTAGGAAAAATCATATTTGAAATGGTCTGTTTTTGTTCCCATGCCTAACAAAAAGGCTACTGATAAATAACTGCATCTGTCCAGGAAGCTCTTGTTGCATTGCTTTTTGTTCTGTCTCTTGTGTTGTCCTTGAGGAAGGAATAAATAATGCGAGTTCACATGGAAGTTAAGTTAGATGTTTATGATAATTTAAGAGAAAACAGTGCCAACTCCAAAACTATAATCATAAAAGGAGCCGGTTTGCTCTACCATATGTAAATGTTTCCTTTGTTATATTGATACAGATGTGTGTTCCTCCCAGAAGTGAAAATACAGTACTCTTTCACAAACACAGTTTCATTCTTTCAAGGATATACAGTAAGACTCACAGCACTCAGATTTTTGCTGGCAAGTTAGATGCTGTTTGGGGGGAATCTGACTTGAACATTTTCTCACATATTTCACAGTGCAAAGCAGTGAGATGTTCTGTTTATAGTCCATGGTGGCGGCAAGTCTCTGTTCTTCTAATCTAAATACTTCAATGTGTTTATATTACAGAACAGGAGAAAGGAAGCATGAAGGTTTCTCATGTACTATATATGGCAGGGGTGGCGAACCTGTGGCTCTCCAGATGTTTAGGACTCAAACTCCCAGAAGCCTTCTCCACTAGCACTGCTGGAGAGGGCTTCTGAGAGTTGCTGTCCAAAACATCTCGAGAGCCACAGGTTCGCTACCCCTGGTATATGGCAACAGCAACTGTTAATGCACAATCATGGCAATTTGCATGTAGAGATAACTGATACCATATTTCACAACATAAGTAATGTTTTCATAATGTCTGGTGTTGGTGTTGTTGGTGTTGACCTCAACAGTGTTGACCTCAAACCCATTACTTTTTAGTGGAGTTGATCCATTAATTCCACTGATAATCATCAGCCTTCAAGTGCCTATTCAACTATTCACCTTCAAGCTAAGTAAGCTTTTAAAACATAGGAAAACAATTCCTAGGCATGGAGAGCTACCCTGCTTACCCACTCACTGAGAGTCCCTCACCCTTTATGGTTGTGCTCCATCCATGGTTTGGTGGTTGCAGAGATTCTCTCCCTAACTTGCAAGTGTCCAATAGCACCTGCAAAAGTGTTCTGCTTATATACCATGTCCTATAACACTTAAAACACTCTCTGAGTGGTTTGTAATTAAATTATGCAGGCTACACATTTTCCCGTGCCCCCGTCCCAGCAAGCAGGGTACTCATTTTACTGACCTTGGGAGGATAGAAAGCTGAGTCAACTTCGAGCAGGCTAGCCTAGGAACTGAATTGAACCCCACGTCATGAGCACAATTTTTGCTGCAGTAGCATTTAACTCAAGGCTCCGAGTCACTATGGTGGAAAAGCGGGGCAAAGTTCAATATGTAGGACATTTGCTTCTGGACATTTGCTTCTATATGGCTGGATGGCCAGAAACATACTGTATATATTCAAGTATAAGTCGAGCTTTTCAGCCCTTTTTTAAGGGTTGGTAAAAGCCCCCATGACTTATAGTTGGGACAAAAATAATAATAAGACACCTGTTCTCCGTGGCCATGCCTGCTCTTCTCCCTGCTCATTTGCTCTTCCCTGCAGAGGCAGATCCCACCCCCTTATATCCCCAATCAGTAAGCCCTGTGCAGTGTATATCAATTAAATGGCTGCCATGCTCTGCTGTTTGTTTATCTTTCACTTTCTTTTTTATTTCTGTGTGTATGCCTCCCCCCTCATTCCCTCTTCCTTATCCCCCCTCTGTCAGCCTTGCATCTCTCTCTCTCTCAGCATCAGAAGTAGTTCTCTCATTTTTCTAAGTCACTGTGTTTGTCTTCTCGATCTTCAAGACTAAGTCTACTTTTGTACTTGCTTCCTCAGTTTTGTACTTGCTTCCTTTTGTACTTGCTTCCTCAGAACACTGTTTCATCTCAGTGTTATTTTCTATCAGGACTGCAGTGTCACCTGCATACTGGAATTTTTTATCAGTGTTTCTTTTACCAACTTAGTCATTGGATCTGAATTCAGTTCATTTCTGATACCCAGGTAATGTGTGATGGCACTCATGCTATAGGGTAAATTCTGGGTCTTGTTGCCTGGCGATATGGTGATTTGATGTAAGTGAATTCACCTGTTGTGATGTTAAATATCAATACCCACACTACTGTTGTACATATAAGTTGAGTTGCCACATATAATTTTAAAAAGTGGTTGCTTCTTTGTTCCTGAATGGTTTCATCCTTCTAAGATGTTTTACCACTTGGTACTGTAAGTAGGTTATGGTGAACAATTTCCTCAATGAATGGTCTTTGAGGCATCTTGCCACTCGGTGAGTAATATACTGTTGACAGCTGGAGTCTTACACAAGAGTCACTAAACTTTCAGATTCAGACTTTTCCTCCATTTTCTTTCTATAGAATTTGAACCAATAGCTTCAGTGTTGTTGTTTTTAGAAAACACATTGAAGAAACTGAACCAGTTAGTCAGTGTTCAAAGGTCAAGTAACTACCATAAGTCCATTTACCTCAAGGACACCCAAAATACCATAAAAATATTTTGGCTGACAGTGAAGGTTACCAGAACAGCACATACAATATTTATCTCTGAGCAGCACACAAAACTGAGTTTCAGAAAAACAAGGTACCATTTTATTGTATTGTATTTTGTCTACTTAGTAGTACAAGGGCTAGCTAGTGTGCTTCTTTTAATTTGTTTTCTTTCAAATATATTGTGATGTTAAACTGCTTTTTGTATATGCTTGTTAGCTGTACAGTGTGAGGCCTTGTACTGTTTTATTTTATTTATTTATTTAACATATTTTAACCCACCTTTCTCCTTGGACCCAAGGCAGCTTACAGCACTGGAGGACAGTACACAAAGTTGACAGTAGGAAGTATAAAATCATTTCACAAGAAACAATGTAGACAACATTCAGGGCTAATAACAAAGAATAAGGAGAGATAGCATAATATTGAAAAGACAATCTTGTAGTTCTATAAACTTCAGTCAGAATAGTAATGTAACTGCCCTAATTAAAAACAAAGGTCACACACACATATACTAGGCTGTCTGTTCCTTGGGGAAAGCTTGCCTGAAGAGAAAGGTCTTTGCTTGCTTGCAGAAGGACATCAGAGTTGGGGCATGCCTGAATTTAACCTGGTAACTGATTAGCAGCCAGTGGAGTTGCTTTAACAGGGATGTTGTGTGGTCCCTGTAACCCGTCCCCCTCAGCAGTCTAGCAGCTGCATTCAGAACCCGGTGGAGTTTCCTGAGACTTTCCATCAGTAGACCTACATAGTGTGCATTACAGTAATCCAGTCAGAAAGTGACTGGGGCATGTATCACCGTGGCCAAATCAGATAGTTCAAGATATGGGCATAGTTAGCAAATTAATTTTAATTTTGCAAATGCACTCCTGGCTACTTCTGAGACCTGAGCATCCAGGCTCAAGAAGGAGTCCAGGAGCACCCCCAGGCTTCTCACCTGCTTTTTCAGTGGCAGAGTTAAACCATCCAGTGTTGGCTGCATCCCTGTTTCCTGCTCTGCCTTCCAATTTACCAGAAGCACCTCTGTTTTGTCTGGATTGAGTTTCAGCTTGTTCTCTCTCATCCAGCTCATTACTGATTCTAAGCACTGATCTAAAACTGAAGTAGCTTCTTTAGCTTCAGGTGGGAGGGAGAGGTATAGTTGGGTGTCATCTGCATACTGGTGACAGTGAACCCCCAAACTTCGTATGATCTCTCCTAGTGGTCTCATGTAAATGTTAAATAACATAGGAGACAGCACCGAGCCCTGAGGGACTCCATAGGAGAGTAGCCGTGGTGCTGAGCTTGAATTCCCTAGGACTACCTTCTGGGTTCTGCCCTCCAAGAAGGATCTGAACCACTGTAGAATGGTGCCCCCAAGTCCCATTCCAGAGAGATGGGTCAGGAGGATACTATGGTCAATAGTATCAAAAGCTGCGGAGAGGTCAAGTAACACTTGCAGGGACACAGATCCTCTATCCAGTTCTCAGCGGAGGTCATCCACTAAGGCCACCAAGGAGTCTCTGTCCCATATCCCAGTCTGAAGCCAGACTGAAAAGGGTCAAGGTAGTTTGTCTCATCTAGAAATCTCTGGAGCTGCGAGGCCACCAGTCGCTCAACTACCTTCCCCAAGAAAGGGATATTAAATACTGGTCGGTAATTATTCAGTATTGTAGGGTCCATGGAGGGATTTTTTAACAGCAGTTAAACTCTATTGCCTCCTTTAAGCCTGTTAGTACATAAAATTATTTTACATTGCAATATCAGAATGAAATATGGTACAGATTATATTTCATGTCCTCTCCAAACAATGAATACCAATACAGAAAAGTGCAACTGAGCCCACATTTGGGACTGAAGTTTATCATTCAACCCCCTCAGTTCAACATTATACATATATCTTTTGTAAATGTCTTTCATCTTAAATGAAAGACATTTACAATAATCTTAAAATAAAGGCCGACCCTTTATTTTATCTTATTTTATTTTATTTTATTTTATTTTATTTTATTTTATTTTATTTTATTTTATTTTATTTTATTTTATTTTAGTTTATTTGCTAACAATGGCAAAGTATGAGTGATTGAATCATTATGTTAAATCACTTTAAGGGCATCTGGAGAATCATTATTGGATGGCTGAAGTGATCAAATCAGTTACCTAGGAGGCATTGCACCCCGTGACCGATGGAAGGACTCAACACATTTAATCCAAATTTGTGGCCGCTCTTTGACTACAATCTTCCTGGGTGGAAGGGGGGAAATTCTGGAACATTTATGAATCTTGAAGAAAGTATGCTCCATGCAGCAATTGCCAGCATGCTGCGGTTTTGCCCCAGTGCCAGGATGGAGACAGAGCACTGGCTTTCTGTGTATGTAGAAAGAAGGGAGGGGGCAGTGGTGGAAAGGCTATTTAAGGCTCTCTCTGACTGGCATCATCTCTTCATTCTTCTGCCGAGTGCTGTGACCCTCCCTTCCTACGATATAAGAATGAGTTATTTTGGTTCTTTCCGGGCTAGATAGAAATTTTCTCATAATTGGCTGGTGATTAGAAAAGAATGAGATGGCAAAAACACACTTGTTCCAGGGGGCTATGGAGCAAGTGTGTTTTTGCCATCTCATTCTTATTGAGTCATAGAGTTGGAAGAGACCACAGAGTCTATCCAGTTGAATCCCCTGCCACTGATTTTGCTCAATAGGTTTGGGGACCTCTGTCATAGAGGGTCTTTTTTGTTGTTCAGTTGAGATACAGTCGAAACTCAAATAATTAGAATATTGTGCAGAAGTTCACTTATTTCAGTAATGCAACTTAAAAGGTGAACTTGAGATAGGGTCATTGTATTCAAATCAAGATAGTTACATGAATCAAGACAGTGATTAGAGTGGGACACTTTGAGCCTTGAATTTTGCAGCTTTTCACAATATTCTAATCATCTGAGCTTGGGGGTCTGGTGTTCTCAGAGCTTTAAGCCCTAATCATCAGAATTATTCTGAATCATGGCTTGAACTATCTTGCTTTGGATGTCATGAGTCTATCTCACATATTAGTTTCACTTTTTAAGTTGCATAAGTGAAATAAACTTCTTCACAATATTTTAATTTTTTGCGTTTCACCTGTAGTAGGCCATGGCGGCAGGAAGTGCAATACACTGAGTCCCTATGGGGCACCCAAGTTGGGTGATCACCATAGCATGTATGTTTTAAGTGTATGGAATAAAAGGAGGTCCCAAACAGCAGCACACCAAGGATCAAAAGGCTGGGCTGGGCTGAGGATCTGGGGCTAACCATAGAGCTGGCCAGGGGAGCGGGGGGGGGGGGGGGGAGAGAAGATGTGCTGTGATTTTGCCAGCACACTTCTGTAGCAGGAACTGGGATTGGAATTGCCAGTCTAGCAGTCAAAGGGGCTATGGACAAAAATATGCTTTACATTACAATTGCCACCCTTTTGTGAAAGGCAAAGTTTTCAATTAATTATTAAATAAAATTGTGGTCCATGTTTTAACCCAACGTATGAGCCTCATGTCTTTATTTTGTATGGGTTCTAGAAAATGCAAGAAAGAACTACCCACCTCTTAAAATTGGTGAAGTCCCAGGAAAGTCTACACCCTGCTCACACAGGAAACTGGATTGCCTGGAAGTCACTTCACCAGGCTATGGTCTGGCATTAGGACAAAAGTTAATCTAAGAAAATGAGATTCATTTACTGACAGTTCTTTCAGGGAGTGGCAGAGAAGAGG
>JAIOUR011587629.1:0-11908 GCA_020711275.1 Calotes versicolor
CAGAGACGCTTTCGACATTCCGTGGGCCGGGGGAACTTCTGTATTTTTCCTCCACTTTCATTGATCCAGATGACCCTCCTCAAGATTCTGAGGGACAAGACAGATGGGATTCTCATCACCCTGTGGTGGCTCCGCCACCACTGGTTCATGCGTCTCCAGCGGACTGTGACCTCCTTCCTCCGTCTCCCTCCATCATAAGATCTCTCCCTTGACAACGGTCGGCTTCTCCACCCTGACATCCACAGTCTGCACCTTATGGTGGCGCACCCTCTCATGGTGAACGATGACCTCTTAATGGCCCACCGCCCCTCCACTAGGGCTCTCTACAAAAGCAAATGGAACATCTTCCTCTGTTTTGCATCGGAACACAAATTTAATCCTTCTCCAATGTCGGTCCATGATATTCTCCATTTTCTCCTTCACCTCCTCAACAAGGTGTGACGGTTCTCCCCTGCCCCCTGGAAGGGGTAGCCGGTCCTTCAGTTATAGAAGCCCATGGGTTCAATTTTTTAACAGTAGAACTTTTATTTACAACCGGTTTTACATCAAAGGGGTCCGACGGGGACAACATAGTTGATTCATCCCCTTTCATTGTACTTAGCCCCAGGGTCCATTCCGAGTTAGCTGCGACTTTATCAATGTCCAGGGAAAAATCTGATAGTTCGTACACCCGGGTTTCTCAGATGCGGGGTTCACTTTCCCAGAGTCTCATCTGGGTGGTCGGAAAACCCACCCCTGCATGGTGTCCCATTCCCAGTAATTGGGGTTGTTCTTGGGGGGTGAGGTTTGGGGGTCCCCCCCCAGGCTTCTGGGTTGACGGGGTCCATGACCTACCCGTCCACTGGGTTTTGGTCTTCTCCCGCTGCAGCTTCGCCGCCTTACATTGTTCCTTTTCTTCCCTTTTGCCCCAGTACGAGGGTTTAGGGCGATAATTCTGCCCCCTAACAGGGGGGCTAGGCTTGCCGGTACTGCCAACTCCACCCACTCCCTGGTGAGAGGGTCCTCTTCTGTCAGAGTCACTAGACTAGAGGCTCTGGCGGTTCGGGCCAATCCGACTCCCCTTGTAGCGGCTCATCCACCACCTTGCTCCAGAGTGCCCCTGCCTCCTCCGGGGTGTCCCTTATATCTTCCCATTTCCCGCCTTTTTTCCTCCTTTTTCTCCTGCTCTTTTTTGAGGGATAACTCCCCCAGGCTCCCTTCTACCGCCTCCACCTGGAGGGAGGTCTCCACTGCCAGGGCACTCGAAGGCCCTCCACCTTGCCCTCCTTGGGCCTCCTCCCATTACTCCCCCTCCAAGAGGGTCGTTGGGGGGAAACTGGACCAGCCCATGGACCCTGTCAGGAAAAATAATCAGCGTTAACATGGGCCTTCCCCTTTCGATGGGCTATCTGAAATGAGTAAGGCTGCAAGGCGAGATACCAGCGGGTCAGCCGAGGATTGGTCTCTTTCATTTGGCTCAGCCATTGTAAAGGGGCGTGGTCAGTCACCAACGAGAAGGGTGCCCCCGAGATAGTACCGCAAAGAGTGGGTAGCCCATTTGACGGCCAGGGCCTCCTTCTCGATGGTGGAGTACTTCTGCTCCCATGGGGGTAAGCTTCCTACTCAAGAAAAGAATAGGGTGTTCAGCCCCCTCCCACTCCTGAGCCAATACAGCTCCGAGACCCCCGTCTGAGGCATCCATCTGGAGAATAAAAGGTAGGACAACGTCGGGGGCTCATCTCACGGGTGCTGTGCATAAGGCTTCCTTTAGTTGTTTGAAAGCAACTTCTTCTTTCTCCCCCCAACGTACCTTTTGGGGTTTTTCCTTGTGGGTCAGATCAGTCAAAGGGGCGGCTATCTCTGAGAACTTGGCAATAAACTGTCTATAATAATTGGCCAGAACCATGAACCTCTGAACATCTCTTTTGGTAATGGGTCAAGCCCACCCCACGATTTTATCTATCTTGTCCTCGTTGGGAGCTATGACCTCATTACCCACTCTAAATCCCAAATAGTCAACTACACTCCTAGCTATCTTACACTTCTTGGGGTTGGCGGTCAAGGAGGCCCCTTGTAACCAATGTTCCCTCTAATTTTTTCCGAGTCTGAGCAAACACACTAACTCCCTGAGCGGTCCCTTGGACCACTGTGAGCAACATCAGACGTGCGCACTGTGGTCATGCCAGCATCGCATCCATTCAAGTCACATGATTTAGTAAAAGAATCAAATTACAGCATTAACATTTCTGTTATAACACTTTTAATTAAGTGCTTTAGTCCACTTACACAATGAAAATTACAAAAATCTTGTTCATGACCTGTGTAGCATGTTAACACTATTGGAAGTATAAATATTTAATTTTAACTATGGCATAGCATGAGCTTCCAACCAAACCAAGCCAACTGTAAACTCCCAATTTTGAAAACACACTTAACATTTTTATTATAAAGCTCTGACTTGCATTACGAGCATAAGCCATTGTGTGAAGCTCCTGCCATCTCCACCACTTGTTTAACCACGCTTTGTCCCCCGCTCTCTCCTGTCTCCCACTGTTCCTTGAGCAGGTCTAAAATTCCTCTAGGGTTCCACCTGTATAGCAATTCGAACGGGGAGAATCCGGTGGAAGCCTGGGGTACGTCCCTTACAGCAAACATCAGGGGGCCAAGCAGGGTATGCCACTGCTTGGGCTTCTCGGCCACCAATTTTCGGAGCATCCCTTCCAATGTCTTGTTAAAGCGCTCACAAAGACCATTGGTCTGAGGATGATACACCGAAGTCTTCTGGGGCTGTACTCTCAACATTTCCCACATCTGTTTTAGGATGTTACTCATGAAGTTGGACCCCTGGTCTGTGAGAATGGTCTGGGAAATCCCAGGCATGCGAACACCCCCATTAACTCCCTAGCCACCACCTTGGCGTGGGTAGACCTCAAAGGAATAGCCTCAGGGTACCTGGTGGCATAGTCTATAACAGGGGTGGCGAACCTGTGGCTCTCCAGATGTTTAGGACTCAAACTCCCAGAAGCCTTCTCCACTAGCTCTGCTGGAGAGGGCTTCTGGGAGTTGCTGTCCAAAACATCTGGAGAGCCACAGGTTCGCCACCCCTGGTCTATAACTACCAGTATGTAGGAATGGCCTGCGGCTGACTTAGGGAGGGGTCCTACCATGTCGAATCCAATACGGTCAAAGGGTTTTTCCACTAGGGGCATAGGTATGAGAGGGGCCCCTGGGCCCGGTTTGGCCTGAGTTTTCTGGCAGTCGGGGCATGATTTACAGTACCCCTCTACCTCCCTTCTCACCCCGGGCCAAGTGAACCGTTGGAATATCCTACTGAGTGTTTTCTCTATTGCCAAATGCCCAGCAGTAGGGATGTCGTGCGCTAGCTTCATCACTAGGGGTCGCAATCGTTTTGGCACCACTAGTCTTTCTATGTCCCCTTCGGCGTCATACAGTACCCCTTCTTTCATTTGCCACCTTCCTCCCGGTTCCGCTTCTCCCCACCACTTTTGCACCTGTTCGTCATCTCGCTGCCATACCGACAGCAAATCTCTCCTCACCTGTAAGTCTTCCCATATTTCGCCCAGGCATCCTTCCCATACTTCCTGCTCTTTACCCTTAGACAATTCTTCCATCCCTTTCCAGTCCCGTCCCAATAACATCTCATGGGCCAGCCTCGATACCACTCCCATCCTCAACCTCTGCGTCACGCCCTTGATAGTTACATCCTCTTCCACCCACTCGCAAGGTTTTACATCGCCATGAACACACCGCACCCACATGCGTCCTTTAACCTTCCACCCTTCTCGGGGTTTTACCAGAGTTCTGCTGCACCTGGTGTCCACCAAAGCCATCAGGGGCTCCCCATTCACCCAGGCAGTCACCTCCCAACCCAGATGGTCCACTTCTCTAGTCTTTGTCGCCGCTTCTAAGGCTGACGACCATGCATAGTTCTCTACTGCGCAGTCGCGGTGAAAATGCCCCTTCTGACCACATCCGTAGCAAACCTTTTCTGTCTTTCACGGTAAGTTCTCCTTGACCCGTTGCACGACGGGGTCTGGGCCAACTGTGACTCCCCTTCCTTCCCCTGGCTTGGAGAAGGGCGGGGCTAGTGGCCTGGCGGTCGCCGGGACGCTCCACCTCGGCTCCATCACAGTGCTGACCGGTTTCTGCGGCCCCCTCGTCTGCTGGCTGGGTTGCATCCGCCTGCTCTGGTCCGTGTGGGTGAATGCCTCTATCTGCGCCACTGCCACCTCTAGCTTTGTGGGTTGGTGATGCAACACCCAGCTTCTCATAGACGTAGGCAGGGACGAATGTAGGTGTTCCATAACCATGAGCTCCACCACCTGGTCAGAGGTCTTCCCGGCAGGCTTGACCTATCGAGTCACATATGCCTTCATCCTCTGTGCTAGCGTTCGTGCCGCCACCCCGGGTTTATACGTAAGCTCTCTAAATCTCCTCCGGTACGCCTCTTCCGACAGATCCAACGTTGCTAATATTGCACTCTTTACTCTCTCGTAGTCTCCTGCGTCTTTGGGGTACATGGCATCTACGACCTCTTGAGGCACCCCTGTCAAATACGGGGTTATTAGCAGAGCCCATTGCTCCTTGGGCCATTTCGCCACTCTAGCCACCTTCTCAAACTTATGCAGGAACGCCTCCGGGTCGTCATTGGGTCCCATTTTTGCAACCTCATTGGACTACCCCAAAGCGTCCCTGGTACTTCTTCTCTAATCTTCTTGGGTTCGTCTCTATGAGTCTCTTTACACATCTTCTCCCACATCTGGCAATTCTGCCTCATGAGGTCTTTCATCAGTGCTTCTTGTCGCTCCGTCGCCCATTTCATCCACCTCTCCATCGGGTCTTCCACCAGCGCGGGGCCCCGCGCTTGGGTGCCACTGTGACGGTTCTCCCCTGCCCCCTGGAAGGGGTAGCCGGTCCTTCAGTTATAGAAGCCCATGGGTTCAATTTTTTAACAGTAGAACTTTTATTTACAACCGGTTTTACATCAAAGGGGTCCGACGGGGACAACATAGTTGATTCATCCCCTTTCATTGTAGCTAGCCCCAGGGTCCATTCTGAGTTAGCTGCGACTTTATCAACGTCCAGGGAACAATCTAACAGTTTGTACACCCGGGTTTCTCAGACGCGGGGTTCACTTTCCCAGAGTCTCATCTGGGTGGTCGGAAGACCCCCCCCCCTGCATGGTGTCCCATTCCCAGTAATTGGAGTTGTTCTTGGGGGATGAGGTTTGGGGGTCCCCCCACCAGGCTTCTGGGTTGACGGGGTCCATGACCTACCCGTCCACTGGGTTTTGGTCTTTTCCCACTGCAGCTTCGCCTCCTTACGTTGTTACTTTTCTTCCCTGTTGCCCCAGTATGAGGGTTTAGGGCGATAATTCCGCCCCCCTAACAGGGGGGCTAGGCTTGCCGGTACTGCCAACTCCACCCACTCCCCGGTGAGAGGGTCCTCTTCTGTCAGAGTCACTAGAGGCTCTGGGGGTTCGGGCCAATCCGACTCCCCCTGAAGCGGCTCATCCACTATCTCACTCTAGAGTGCCCCTGCCTCCTCCGGGGTGTCCCTTATATCTTCCCATTTCCCGCCTTTTTTCCTCCTTTTTCTCCTGCTCTTTTTTGAGGGATAACTCCCCCAGGCTCCCTTCTACTGCCTCCACCTGGAGGGAGGTCTCCACTGCCAGGGCACTCGACGGCCCTCCACCTTGCCCTCCTTGGGCCTCCTCACACAAGGGCCTGACACACTCAACACTACGAGTCTACTTGGCAGCTATCTCCCACCATCAGCCAAACCAAGGCCTTAATTCTTCTCTATTCTGGGACCCGGACATCAAGCGGTTCCTTTGGGGCCTAAAGAATATACGCCCCACATTAACTCGGTCGGTGCCTCAGTGGTCCCTCTCGTTAGTCCTTAACAAACTCGCTGACAAGCCCTTTGAACCTATGGCCTCTTGTCCACTACAGTTAGTCACCTTGAAGACAGTCTTCCTGGTTGCAGTTACCTCTGCCCGCCGAGCATCCGAACCTGCGGCCCTACGCACTGATCCACCTTACCTTCAGTTTTACCCTCATAAAGTGGTCCTCTACCCTGATGTTTCCTTCCTGCCTAAGGTCATCTCCTCATTCAACATCACACAACCTATCATCTTACCTGCATTCTTCCAGTCGCCATCATCTCCTTTGATATGCCGTCTCCACATGTTAGATGTTCGCAGAGCGCTCACCTTCTATTTAGACCACACCTCTGCCTTTAGAGCCTCCAGCCACTTGTTTATTAGCACGCATGCTCCTAAAAGAGGAGAAAAGGTCACATCTCAGACCATTTCAAAATGGGTAGTTAAAGCTATTAAGCTAGCCTACCAGTTAGAACACCGCCCCTTGCCCTCACCCATCTGCTCACACTCTACGAGGTCGATATCGACTTTCACTGCTTTCCTTAAGGGTGTCAGTATCCCAGACATATGTAGGGCGGCTACCTGGTCTTCTCAGGCCACTTTTGCCTCCCACTATCGCCTCAACCTCCAAGGGCGGATGGTGTCATCCTTTAGAAGAGCGGTCTTGTCTGCAGCTCTACCGTGACATCCCATCTCCATGTTGGTAAGCTTGCTAGTCACTCATAGGTGTGACTCATGGAAGAACTTGAAGGAGAAAAAGACCCGATTCCACAATGTGCAATGTCACATTGATCTACTTAATTTTTTGTGCTCTTCTTCCCTAGTCAGCGGTGATTGATGGGAACAGAGGAAAACGGTACCAACACTGGAGCATGCGCAGTGGGGAGGACGTGAAGCGGAATGAATCTGCTTAGGATTGGCCGATCAACAGCATGGCAGAACCCACAGGTGCGTCTCACAGAAGGGATACTCCAAGAACAGAGTATACAGGTATGTAACTCCTTTTTTTTCTGTGTGTGCAGAAACTGAACTAGTGAACTAATGTGGCACAGAAGCTTTTACAGAGTATTTGTTATACAACCCAAAATGTAGAATGTGGCAGCAATTTTAGGTGAATGTGTCAGATCTTGTCAGATTTTTACATATCACCTCTTCATATAAAAGATTTCTTAACCCTCCCTCCATGGTCTTCATATGCAAATATGATGATGTCAGCAGCTTGGTTACGCTCCTTATAAACCCGATTCCACAAAGCAAAGAAGCAAACCGCTAAAAAGCATAGACTCACAGACTCTCCCCCCAAATAATAATAATAATAAAAACACTTCCAACAACAACAAAGTAAAACCACAAGCCTCAAAAGGGGAGGGGCACAAGGGCATGTTTTCAAAACAAGACAGATAAATGGGTTGGGGGAAAGACAATAAGAAAAACAACACGCTCAATTAAAAACATTACAGACGAAGACCAAGGCCCTTCCATTCCAAAATACAAGCCTCTAAATCAGGCATCTCAAACTTGTGGCTCCCCATATGTTCTTGAATTGCAACTCCCAGAAGCCCTTGCTAGCACGTTTTCAGAGATTTCTTAAAAACAGCCAGTGAGGGGGCCAGACGGATCTCAGGTGGAATCGAGTTCCAGAGGCAAGGAGCCACTGCCGAGAAGGCCCGCCTATGGGTCCTTTCGAATCAGACCTCTCTTGGGGTCAGGGCCCTCAGCTTCCCACCTGGGAAGATGGGGTGAAACGTGTAGTTCTAGTTGGGAGGAGACAATCTGCCAGGTATCGAGGTCCTAAACCGTTTAGGGCTTTGTAAACCCTAGTTAGCACCTTGAAGTCAGTGTGGTAGTGAATGGGTAACTAGTGAAGTGCAGCTAGGGCAGAGGAAACATGCTGATAGTATTTCACCCCTGACAGTAACCTGGCTGCCGTATTTTGTACCATTTGAAGCTTCCGCACTAACCTCAAGGGCAGCCCCACGTAGAGAATTACAGTAATCTAATCTCGAGACTACAAGCGCATATACAAGCGTAGTCAGTGCCTGAGTGTCAAGCTAGGGGCATAGCTGGGCGATCCGCCGGAGATGGAGGTGGGTGGATCGGACCACGGATGCTATCTGTGTTTCCATAGACAACGCCGAGTCAAGTTGGATACCCAGGCTATGAACCTCACTCTTTGCAGTGAGTCACTCCCCCAAAGGTGAGGGAGTTTCCCAAACCAGTGACAACTGGGGCACCAACATGCCAGACTTCCGTCTTGCCCGGATTTAGCCTCAATCCGTTTGTCTGCATCCACTGCAGCACAGTCTCCAGGCAGCGCTCAAGGGACGGAACGGCATCCACTGCAGATGAAGAGAAGGAGATGTAAAGCTGAGTGTCATCAGCATACTGATGGCACGATGCTCCAGACCCCGATGACTCCACCCAGTGGCTTCATATAAATGTTAAATAGCATAGGGGAGATGATCGAGCCCTGCGGGACTCCACAACTGAGGGACCACGAGGCTGATACATTCTCCCCAAGCTGAACTCTCTGGGGATGGTTCTCCAAGAAGGACTGGATCCTGGCCAGAGCCAAGACACCGATACCTAACTCGGAGAGCCTTCCCAGGAGGATAACATGGTCGATGTTATCAAAGGCCGCTGAGATGTCAAGGAGGACCAACAAGGACATATTGCCCCTGTCGGACTCCCTCAACAGGTCATCATGCAGGGCGCCAATGCCGTTTCCGTACTGTGGCATGGCCTGAAGCCCGACTGGAATGGATCCAGAGCATTGGTTTCCTCCAAAAGGGCCTGAAGCTGATCAGCCACCACCCTCTCGACAACCTTGCTTAGGAAAGAAACATTGGGGACGGGCCTATAATTACCAATAATGTCCGCCGCCAGATTTGGTTTCTTCCTGCCTAATTAGTGTCTCCTTGAGGGCAGGTGGAAACCTGCCCTCCTGGAGAGACCCATTAATTATTGCTGTAGCCCATTCGGTGGTCACAGGCCTGGCAGCTTTGATTAGCCAGGCCAGGCAAGGATCAAGCGAGGAGGTGGTTGCTTGACAGCGGTCAAGCACTTTTTCCACTATGTCAGATGTCAATAGGAGGGGAGGGATGGGACTTGTGATGGGACAGTGGTTTTGGGTGGATCAAGTGCAGAAATCGGGTAGATCCGTGAGGATTCATGCATCAGATCCATGTTTTTCCTCCACTGCGCATTTATGTGCTGAAGAAATCATGATTTCTGTTGTGGTTTATGTGTAGGAAATCAGTCTGAAATGGCATTGTATTGGAGCAGATTAATCATGTGGATCTGTGTGACAGGTCCATGTTTTTGCCGCAGTGTGCAGCCATGCACAAATGGATCCATGATTTCTGTGGTGCTTTGTGTGGGCAGTGATGGGAGCTACGATTTGAAACCAAGATGGCAACTTTGCCATGTAAAAATCATATGAAATCAGCAGGATCTGTTCTTGATTTCATTTATCCAGCTTTTATCCAGACCCCTGAAAAAGTGTGGGCACCTCTGAGGTTGTCAATTTCATTGAACACAGAAAGTTACTTTTGATTCAATATATCAGTGCAAAGGTGCCTAGGGTGCAACGCTTTTTAAAATAATATTTATTCATTCTTAAATATCTGAACGTTGAGTCATGGCAACTAGATCTTTTTTGCTTGTTGAAACAAAAAAACATACGACCCATTCAAGTAGCTTTTTCAGTCTCAACTATTGGATGGATAGTGAAACTTTTGAACTACAACAAACAGACAGAAAAGGTACAGTTCCTATGACTCAACCTCCAGATAACCTTCCCTGGATGAATGAGAATCTTCAAATATATTCTTAAATATTATTAAGGTTTTTAAGGAGATACTGGCTCTTCCAGAGTTAAATCCACACGTTAGGATATAGAAGCAATCTCGGAAATAATTTTGACCTAAGGGTGCATATACACTGAAGCCCACTCTCACACAGCAGCGACTATCTTTTCTCATTTGCCTACTCAGTGTAGTCTGGGTGCAGTACGCAAGTTCGACACACTCAATATGGCCGGCGCACGAAAAAAGTCGGGTTCCAACGTATTTGGAAGGTCTACCAGTTCACTTATCGCGAGGCTTCTGGAGGTTGCTGCCGCCCAACTTCGCGCTGCTACTAATCTTTCGCCCCCTCCTTCCGGGTGCCTGTTTGTCGGTTGTTGGTCGGTGATGGCGCCAGGTCGGCGGTGGAGCTGTTGCTGAAGTGACTTCTCGGGGCCAGTGTCAGTTCTGCGGCTCTCCTACTGCCGAGGCCGAAAGGTTTGCGGGATGAGCCAGCAACCACCGCCGAGACGGAGGGAAAAACGAAGGCTGCGGTAGAACAGGTGAGGTTGTTGGATTTGTCAGTCAGCTGTCCGATCGCTCTAGAGGCCCAGCCTCAAGCGGGAGTCAACGGGAAGCTGAGGGAGTTCTAGATTTCGTTTTTCCGCCCCATCTCTTTTGCTGCTGCAGTTTAAAACAATGGCGTTCGGTCTGCAGCCCTGTTATTTCTCTTGGGGTCTTTACCCCGCCTCCCCCTTTCCCTCCGCAGCTTGGCTTTGCTGTCATTTCCTTGAAAAGGTGGATTCCGGTAGAGTTGAAGGTCCCTGTTTTACAAGCGTTGTTCCTTCTTCTGGCTGCTTTTATATAGAGGTCTGAAATACGTTATTTGTTATTTTAATAATGTTAAGTGTAAAGCATATAGAGTTCAGGAGTTGAACTATGGAATTCGAAAGAATATAGATTGTTCAGTAGTTTTATCTGTGGTTTTATCCATTAGTTCAGATTATTAATCTGTTGGTGTATTTTTGTGTGTGCATGTGTGCAACACATATACAGTGGTACCTCTAGTTACGACCACAATTGGTACATAAAGACTGGTCTTAACTCGAGTTGGTCTTAAGTAGAAACAATGTTTCCCATAGGAATGCATTGAAATGCTATTAATTGGTACAAGTGGTTTTTAGTTTTCAATGCATTCCTATGAGAAATACAGTGGTACCTCCGCTTACGAATGTAATTCATACATGGATGATGGTCTTAAGTAAAGCTGGAATCCATAGGAACTAATGCAATAGCAGTTAATGCATCTGCTTTTGGCAGGGGAGGATATATTTTTAAAACCTAAAGTACTAGACAGTCTCTCTCCAAAGGTAACCATGGGGGAGAAGGAGCTACACAGAAGCAGCTTGTTTGTTAACCAACATGTGGCTGAAGGGGAGGGGGGAGTGAAAACAGTTAAAAGTTTGTGCCTTTTGGTTGTATGTCGAAATTGTGGTTGTAAGTTGAGGTAAATTTTTGCAACCACTGCTGGTTGTAACTCAAAATGGTTGTAAGTTGAGAAGGTTGTAAGTCGAGGTACCACTGTACATGTGTTCACAGTTGTTAGCGAACAGAGTGGCACTTGTGGATTTAATATTTTGTTTCTGGAAATCAAGTTTCAGCTGTATGAGGGTAGGGGAGCTGTCTGCTATTTCTCTTGCCTGTTTGCCATTAATTTTTCAGGCAAAACCAAAACAAAAAACGGGGGGGGGGTGGAGGGGGCAGAGGGTCCAGTTGGCTAGATTTTGAGAGGCCTACTACTGAGAGAGTTAAGGAGTGTCCTTTAGCAATATTAAATCTAGATGTACAGAAAGATGATTAATATTGCTAGAGTAGGAACGAATAAATGCAGATAACAAATTAATTCTAACTTCAAGTGACAATTCATGGACAATGAGGGTACAGAAAATTTTTGACAGGATGCTTGGTGGTGTTACACCAGGGGTGTCCAAACTTTTTGCAAGGAGGGCCAGATTTGGTGAGGGGAACATGTGTGGGGGCCGACGGCACTCATAGCCTCCTCCAGGTGAGGCTTCTTTCCAGGGAGGGAAGTGCTGGGCCCCCTTCACAGTGGTTCAAAAGGGGGATTGTGGGACGCCTCCCCCTCCCCCTGCACCATGGGAGGGTCTTCCTGGCCTCCCCTCACCTGCCCTCCTTTTTTCTGAGGGGAGGGGAAAATAAATTCAATTTCTCATTGGGA